>NW_017547098.1:3972018-3995610 GCF_001854935.1 Bemisia tabaci
CCTCCCACCCCGCCCATCCTTCGCACCCCTCCCATCCGTCCCCCGTGTCTCATCACGTGACGACGACACCGCCTGTCATCTCTACCGCAACCGTCACCACCCCCTCTGTACCTCATTATCCGGTAAGTCTGACTTGTGTCTCTGAAATTGGCATGAATGATGTAACAGTTTTATAATTACCACCATCTTTGCCTCGAAACCAAAATTGAGCCTACAAATCACTGAATGAAGTAACACAGCCTAGCAGAACCTCCTCAGATTCACACGAATACGCATTTTCACCGATTAGAGGGCGAACAGAACTATGAAACTTCCCTCTGAAAACAAAATTGAGCCTTAGCAGTCATGCTCAATGCTCATGAGTAAAAGAAAGGAGCCTGATAAGCTGATAAGGCTTTGTCAGGCAGTCTCGCCGATTAGAGAGCCAGCAGGTCGATACGACAACGGATCAATCAATTCGTCGTTCATCAGACGAAGGAGTTTCACCATGTCTAGACGAAGCAACTATCTGGGCTCTACTGGTATGTTTCTACCTTACTGGGCTCTGCTGGGATGCTCTTTCTTTAAATCTAAACGGGGCAAGACGCACTCTTCACTTCTTCAGTGGTGTGCTTTTTGCCTACCCAACAAATTTCAGGAGTTTTATGGGACATTTTACTTTTCCATGTCTAGACGAGCAACTGAGAGCGTTGTACTGGTGTGCTTTTTGCCTACCCAAACAATTTCAGGAGTTTTATGGGACGTGTTGCTTTTCCACGTCTACACGAGCAACTAAGCGCATTTCACTGGTGTGCTTTTTGCCTACCCAGATAATTGCAGAGATTTCGTGACTTATCAATTACACACTTTTCTTTTCCTTTCAGATAATGAACGGACCAAGTTTGAGCTCGCTGCCCCGGCTGGCGGCGTCGCCGGTGTCGTCGGCGAGCGTTGCGGCGGCAGCGGCGGCGGCTGCGGCGGTGGTGTCGACGCCGTCCATGTCGATGCCCATGTCCCTGCCGGCGGCCCAGCCCCCCGGGCCGCCCCCCAGCAGCTACCCCATGCCGCACCCGCACCCCCACCCCGGCTACCTCCCGCCGCCGCCCCTCACCTCGCCCACCTACGTGCCCCCGCCGGCCCCGCAGCCGGCCCCGCAGCCGGCCCCCGTACCCCACGTCAACAGCTACCCGCCCCTCTACGCACCTTACAGCTCTACGCCTTACATGCCTGCTTCGGTGAGTCCTAATTTTAATAGTTTTTCTTTTTTTGTAACCGGATTTGTGTGATAAGGAACCTTATCTTCCAAAAATTCAAATTTGAGACTTTGGCACTACTGTCTCGAACGAGAAATTTTAATGCAAATTTGACCCTAAAAGCTCATAAATTGAGAGGTATACGACGTCCTGAAGTTCTGAGACAGAAATTCTTACGTTTCAGGTCAAATTTTTGGTTCAAAGTTTAAGAATTCTAATATACACTGAAAAGGAACATCTAGCCTCCTCCGTGGTGAGAAAATTTAACTAAAACCGCTGGTAGCTTGTTCCAGAGGCTTCTTAGAGATGGTTTTCCGCTGAGAACTCGAAATCGCCTTTTTCGAAATTTTTTGCTTTTGGCTCTCTTGGATAATATTCTTTTGGAAGCTAAGGTTATTCTTCACAAAAACGGTCACGTTTTCTAGTTATTCTTAGTTTGCTTATGTTTTTGTTCGGGTATGTTGGAAACTCTGCCAACCAAGCAGATTATTACTCATGACAATTTGACTTAAAATCAATTCTAGCTTCAGATAGAATGACCCGTCGATTCTTTAAATCCATAGAAACTTGATCAAGGACTAGAGAACTGAACCTATTCTATCCAATTGCATAGAGATGGTTGTATCAAATAGCATTACGAAGACCTGAAAGCCAGTTAATATCAAAACTGGCAGTTCGAATAATGAGACTACATTATTCGAATCTCTTTCTCTCCGAAAGGAAAAAAAAAGTCCGTTTCATTCCGTCTGGATGTAAGTAAAATCATCCTTATCTGCATTCTGCGAAGCGCCGTCGGAATTTCGGAGAAAATCTCTTTACGAACGAAATGCAAGAGCGAGTCGAAGAAAATCAAAAGCATCCCCTTCCCCCGCCATAAGTCATTCGCGTACCGGGACGAAAAAGAAACGGAAACCGAAAGAAAATTACGAAATCCTGCAATCGACCGTTCTCGTCTTCAAAAGATTTCTTCCGTGCGACCGGCTCCATCGAGCTAGCGGAAACCCACTTCACTCACAACGGGACCCGTCGCAAAATCGCATAAAATTCGAGCAATACTCAGTCGTGCTGAGCAGAAACGACGTATGAACTTAAAGACGTTGCCAAATTTCCACCCAAATTTTCTCCGATTTTTTCACAGACGTTTATTTCCTATTCAGTGTCGCATTCTCAGCCGTTCTTTAAACAGCCTGTCCTCTAAAGGAGGTTTAATATGGTTTACGTCGTGATAAAAACAGGTTTAAGAACGTCTTTCTTTAACGCAATGTCTTGAGAAAGAGTTGAAGACACAATTTTTGCAAAATTTGAGTAAAATGCAACAGTTGAACCAGGAAAATAGATCCTATCAAGGGATTTCAATGATTTAACGCTGCCAAAAGTATTAAGTACAAACGGAGAGTTATGTGGTTTTAGCAAATTTTAAGCTAGGAACGAGGCCTACGTTAATATTTTCAAAAACTTCAGTACATTTTCTTTTGTATTTTGTGTCTTTGGGGTGCATCAAATCGTTATAATCTCCATTCCATGTCCGTCAAAAGTTCCGGAATTCGGAACTTTTTGTTTCAGTTGCTCTCATTCCATGACCGTCAAAAGTTCCGGGATTCTTTTTAGATTTTTTCAAAGGTTCCGAGAAGGTTCCGGAAAATGCAAAATATGCGGAACCTTTCGGGAATTTCAAAAGTGCCGGGAAAAATCCAGGAAAATCTCAAAAGTTCCGAAATTTGGAACTAGTTCCAGGAAACGGAAGTACTGAGAGAAGCGACCATAAGTACGGTCCGAGACCAACTAGATTTTCCGTAAAGTTGAAAGGAATTTGTGTGACTTCTCTCGAAAATAAGCCCGTTAACGGAAGAAATCTGACAACCTTGGAATGTTATTACCGCATTTTTTTCTTCAAACGTCAAAATCCGCGGATTCGGTAGCGCGATCCGGCGCCGCCGACGGCGGATCGGAGTAGACAATGAGCCATTCCGGGAAAGCCCGATCCTCAATGGCGCAATTTCCATGATAGCGAAGAAGCTGCTCCTATAAAAATACCCGGTTCCGGGAACGCCGGGCCCCCCGAGCCATTCGAGACCAGTGGCGTGGCGTGAATTGCGATACATCGATTGCTATGCCATTTAAACCAACGGTAAAGAATCGATTATTAAGGTGTTCGCTGCGAACACCCTATTTATCGATCCTTTTTTATAGGTTTAAACGGCATAAGAATCGATATATCGCAATCCACGCCACGCCACCGCCGCGCCGCGTCCCCACCTCGGCGGAGCTTTCAAAAGCTTCGAATTACCGTCCCGCAACCGTTACATCTTGTTTGAATAATTCCGGGCCCCCGCGAGTAAATAGAACGCAATATCTTCCCGCGGTTCCCGCCCGTGGTCCGTTCCCGGAAAGCGGCGCGGATTTTTCCGCTCGGCAGACCCTGACGGATGACGCGGGGGGGGGGGGGGGGNGGGGGGGGGGGCGGGCGTGGAAACTGGGAAGGAAAAGAAGGGATCCTTGGGAACCGAGGTGGGATTTTGAATAGTCGCAGCTCGATGTAATCAGTTCTGAGCTCGATTGAGTTGAGGGCGAGGGATACAGAGTTCTGGACGCATTGAAATATCGTTGATACAGGGGGTTTACGGTCATTAGAATCCAGGAAAAACGGGGATAAAGTAGGAAATCTGAAGTCGTCACGAAAATTGGTCCTGGATTAGGAAATCCCTAGTGCATCAAGCAATCGAGCGTTTTTCAATTGCATGCGATTTAGAACCAAGTGGTGCAAAAGTGATTTAATTTGTTAAAT
This sequence comes from Bemisia tabaci, assembly GCF_001854935.1. Classification (NCBI taxonomy): domain Eukaryota; kingdom Metazoa; phylum Arthropoda; class Insecta; order Hemiptera; family Aleyrodidae; genus Bemisia; species Bemisia tabaci. Next base: position 3,976,036 of record NW_017547098.1, read on the forward strand.
ACGTTGGTTTGTGGAATCAAACCAGTGAAAATTAATACCCGCTAAAAATCTTGACATTTCATTTAATATAGCAGGAAAATCGAAAAGAAGGTTTTAATATATTTCCTGTAAATGCATTTGAATGTTTTTGAAATTTGCACGTATTTGAATATTATTTGAATTATAATAAAATGCCGCAATGTACTTGAAAGTCCCTGAATTCGCAATTTTTCATGGTTTTTACGATGGACTTACTAGAATCAACGTAAGAGCATTTCACGGCGCGTTTCTCGATCATTTGTCCAAAAAGTAAAACTCGAGAAAAGCTCAGGCAGCGCCTGGTACAGTCAGGTTGTTTTTTTGTTGAATCCATCCAATTCCTTTACGGCTGCTTGGAAGATCCCTTTTTTTCTTTTGCCATGGAAACTCCCTAATGTCTGCTTTCATCGTCAATATGATATTTTACCTCACTGGAAAAAAAACACATTGGATCTGGAGTCCACTCTTGAAAACATTGACAAGAAAAAAGACTCTTGATTCAATCAGATTCAAGCTTAAATCAAAAGGAAATCCGCTCAAATTAAGAGGCTTGGTTCTTGATTTAAGCTTAAATCTGATTGAATCAAGAGTATTTTTTCTTGCTGATGTTTTTAAGAGTCTGGACTCTAGATCCAATGTGTTTTTTTTCCAGTGCTCTTTAACCGCAACACGTAGCAGAGATCAAAAGTTGGAAGAGAATCCGTCTATTTTTAAGGCATATTTGGACTGAGTTAAGCAGAAAGGAACCAACCCACATTTTGGAAAAAATTGAGTTGCGAGTGGTTTTGAACTCAACCACTGCTTTACTATCCATTGCCAAAAATTCAAAGTTTTTGTTGGAGCAAATTTTGCAGAAAATGAACTTGAAGTTTATCTTTTACATTGAGTCTTATGCAGGAGCCAAACTTTAAACCTCTTTTTCTCGGTTCGATCCCGATGTGGCTTGGTTCCTTTCTGTTTAACTCCGTCCATTTAAGGCTTTTAAAATCGTTCGTGCGTTCCAGCGTAACTCTTCGAAAAGTCTAAACGTTCTTGAAATCGGTTAATGGAAAGCTGTCACGACGAACCCGAACACTTCGCACATGTCCGCTCCGCCCGTCCGGATGCAAAATAAATCGAGGCCGATGTTCGATCCGCCGGTCTCGACACTCCATCACGCGCCACAATGGAGTTGATAGAGGGGCTGTTCACGCTGGAACCGCACGCGTTATTATCCGGCCGCGTTAAGCGCCTCCAATCCGCAGCCCGTCTTCATTTAATATCGGCGCATCGCGTCGCATCTGCAAAATGAATGCTTGTAATTTCTCTCGGGTTATGTTTGCACGGCTCGGATCTACGAGCGTAAACTATGTCCCGGGACTCACAGCTTGACAGCGGGAAATTGGCCGCCGTCCATAATAATAATTAACCGCCGCCGCGGCGTTGCCGGTTGGGTTGGAATAATGCTCGAGTTTTGCCGACTCATCGCCTTGTAACGCTTTTGTAAATTGTTTTGAGCCACTTTCGAGCCTTGGGTTGAACCTCAAGGGATGGACTACTGGAAAAAAAACACATTGGATCTAGAGTCTAGACTCTTAAAAACATCGATAAGAATAAATACTCTTGATTTAATCGGATTTTGGCTTAAATCAAGAACCAAGCCTCTTAATTTGAGCGGATTTCCTTTTGATTTAAGATAAAATCTGATTGAATCAAGAGTATTTTTTCTTGTCAATTTTTTCAAGAGTCTGGACTCGAGATCCAATGTGTTTCTTTTCCAGTGTTCTCTATCACGGAAGAAAAGAATGTCTTTGATTCATGTTATGGTAGTGATAAGATGCTGTTGATTTTTATGATAAGAAAACACGCCTTTTGTTGCATACTAGTGAGCTATAACATGTAACAAGTAATTATTCAATGAACTCCGTACCTAATTTATCAATGTCTTGGCAATGACAGAAGCCGGAAAGCTTAGACGATTAAATAAAATCATTTACTTACTTAAGACTTAGTTTTTTTTTGTAATGAATAGCATTGGTTACCCTTAAACCCTTGCTTTTGGAAAATAATAGTTGTGATCTTACAATGTTTTTAGTGGATCTCAGGCTCGACTTAATCCTGCGACAAGTAGCATAAAAGCATTACGACGACGGAACTTTCGTTGTATTGTAACAAATCAAATTTTACTAGACGTAGGTAATCTTGGGTTTCTCGACGCCGCGGGTATTTATTTTCCTCGGCATAGTAAGAACCTGCCAATAGTTTGCTTTTTTCTAAATGTAAATAAGTAACAAATGCCCTCCAACTCCCTCCCGTGGCGGGAGGGAGTTGGAGGGCATCAACCGCAAGGGTAAAGAGGAGCCAGGAGCCTCTCCGGGTTCTACCTCGCGTACCATGAATTTCCTTCAATTGGGCGGGTAGGCAATCTCGCCTACGCAGAAGCACGTTGATTTGTATTCGATAACAAGCTACGGCGCTGATTTAGGAGGGCCAGGGCTGTGCTAAATTACGTCCACGCACGTTTCGCATTCTTGCGAGGGATTTAATGCACGGCTTTAAGTGTTTTCAGTAAATCAGAGTATTTTTTCGACTCTATTTATCCTAGTTTTGACCATATGTTCATTCTTGTCACCATAAATTAAATTTTGAAAATCATACTGAAGCAACTAGGCATACTCAAAATCCGGTGATTTTTTTGTGTGTCTTGTGTGTGAATTTCCGTAAAGTCCGGAAATAGTACTGATTTTTCAATGGCGGTCCGGAAGTACTGAAAAAGTGCAGAATTGTTGCAAGAAAGTCCGGTATTTTTTCATTTTTGTCGCAATTTGAGCGGGAAATTCAAATTTTTGAAATTTTTCGAATTTCGTCGGTTGAAGGTATTGAAAAAGTACTGACTTTTTCTATTGAGGAGGCATATACTGAAAAAGTACTGATTTTTGACCAGCCTTTTTCAGTAGACACCCTGGCGGCATCTTATTGGATGTAATCTGGCAAGGGTCAGCCGGAGTCGTGGCCGGGGTCCGATCCGGACGCGACGATTCAATAACGGCTCTATTAAGAGTCGTAGCCGTGTCGCCGAGCAAAGCGAATAGTTTATCACCCGGCTAATTTATCGAGCCCGCCGACGACGACGGGATGGGGGATGGCAGGGGGGGGCGAGGGGGGCCAAATTGCCATCGCGGACCCTCGAAGCCGGGAGCCGCCAATAAACGCTAATCCCTCCCGCGAGTGAGCCCCGCCGACCCCGGCCCCGGTCGTAGATCGGAAGGAACTATGTCCGTTCCGCCATGAGCCCTGAGATCTGTAAGAATGCGTGTATGATGTGGCTCATGTCTTGATGGATATAGTTTGTTTGGATTTGAATGCGTCCGGATGGAGGTCGTCGTTGGGCTCAGACGCTCAGATTCGCCGCCGAGTGAGATAGCTCACGGCCGGATTCGCAGTTGTCACGCTAACAGTGCATGTCTTCCAGGGAGGCTTGTTTCATTCACGGAGGAAATGCTGGAAGTGGTGAACGGTTGGGGCATTGGTAGGTGACAAGGCTCAGAGTTTTTTTTTTTTTTTTTTTTTTTTTTTTTTTTTTTTTTTTTTTTTTNTTTTTTTTCCTTCTTTTTTTTTCTTTCTGTGTTAAAACTATCAATTGGACTAAGTTTTGCAATTAGGAGCTTCAATTTCTGACTAACCTGTAAAAATACTTATGTGCATAGAGAAAGTAATAGTACAAACGTTGTTTCTAAATTAAGCTAGAATTTTTAGTTCCTAATTGCAAAATGCAGTTCTATCGAGCCGAGACTGAAAATACCCTTGGTTTTAAATTGGAGAAATGTAAGCAAATATTAGACGAAATACGTGGATGAGGCCTCCGGAAGAGCCGTGTCGTGTCATGAGATACAAATCAACGTCCTCTTGTGTAGGCGAAATTGCCTATGCGTCCAATTGTAGGCGTTTCACAGCGCGATCGAAAGAGTTTCGAAAGAACTATGAGATGCCTCCACCACATGCCTTATTCTTCACTCGACGGACAAAACTCTTTTCGGTTCAAACATTCTTTTATTTAATGGCATTTTTTGTGAGCGGAATAATTTTTTTTTTTTTTAATTCAGATTATTTTATTAACTCATTAATGTATTTATTTTAAAAACATGAAATTATTACTCGATGACGAAGTTACGTCCCTTTGATTATAAAAGAACTCATTTTGATTTACAGGAAATATTCAAGGAAAAAGCTCTTCTTTGTTATAAAAAACTTTGTTTTCTAAATAGGAGAGTATCATGTCGTAATTTAAAGAAGAATTTTTTTTTTTTTTTTTTTTCAGTGAAAGTCCTCGATTTTTCCTTTTAAAAGTAGCCGTGAACCTTAACTTAACAACCAGGAAACACCGTGAACCCAGCTCACGTATCACGAGCGGAGGAGCTCGGCGCCCTGTCCCCGTCGATCGGCGTTCATCGTTATCAGTCACAGCGCGTCCNNGGGGGGGGGGGGGGGGGGGGCGTTAGGCGGCGCCGATGAGAAATGGAAAAGCGGGACCCGATCGGAGCTCGCCCCGAGGGCCGCTCATTTCCCGTTCGGATCGTCAACTCGGCCGAGCCCCCAGGGACCGGGACCGGCATCGCCTCCACCAGAAGTGAAAACTCCGACCCGGAGATTACCTCCTCGCGACCGGCAACTTCCCGATTGGATCGAGACGCCCCCCCGGATCAACGTGGGGGGGGGGGGCTTTGACAAATCAACAAGCCGCAGAAGCGGGGCCCCTCCCGCTCGCCGGCGTGTGAACTCGTTAAAGGCTCCGGGCGATGTCACCGCCGCAGTTTACGAATTGATCGCGCCGCAGACTTCCAGGTTGCAAATAGAACCGGGAGCCACCCCCGTGTTTGCTCGCTCTCGCGGTCGCGGGTCGAGATCTTGCCTGCGTTGCCGGGTCTTCAAGGAGCCCTGGTGGAGCACTGTCGTTGTTTTTTGTGATTTTTGCAACACCGGAAAAAAACACATCGGATCTAGAGTCCAGACTCTTGAAAACATTGACAAGAAAAAATACTCTTGTTTCGATCGGATTTTTGCTTGAATCAAAACGAAATTTGCTTAAACTACGAGGCTTGGTTCTGGATTTAAGCTAGATTCTGATTGAATCAAGAGTACTTTTTCTTGTCGATGTTTTTAAGAGTCTGGCCTCTAGATCCAATGTGGTTTTTTTCCAATGAATTCGAAGAGAAAACATTAGCTAAGTAGTTTTCTCGAAGAAATTTACTAAAAAACGAGTGGTGAATACAAATGTCGCAATCGAAGGAATGCGTTTTCCTAGTTCCTCCATTGTCGTCTGCGCTAAATTCACCGTAAACTGTACACAAATCAACACAAAATTTGTGATGCTTTGTGTTTCACTTCCTATGTTATCCGAAAGTAACACAAGAACACAAATATTTTCATCAGTGCACTGGAAAAAAAACAACAGATTGGATCTAGAGTCCAGACTCTTGAAAACATTGACAAGAAAAAGGACTCTAGATTCAATCAGATTTAAGCTTAAATCAAAAGGAAATCCGCTCAAATTAAGAGGCTTGGTTCTTGATTTAAGCTTGAATCTGATTGAATCAAGAGTATTTTTTCTTGTCGATGTTTTTAAGAGTCTGGACTCTAGATCCAATGTGTTTTTTTCCCCCAGTGTGTCCGTTTCTTTGTCCGGCGGGAAATAACGACCTGCTGCACAGTAGTCTCGTAAGAACTTCCATGTTTTTATGGAGAGGACCATTTCGAGATTGGGGTCGTGCGACACACACCCCCACCCCCCCGACGGTGCTCCTTCTGTCCCTGCGACACTGTCGTTGGTGTTACCTTTGGCTAATGAAGAATGGGCGCTCACCGCTCCATTACCTGGCGAGAATTTGGCTGGGCCACGCGCCGCGCCGCGCGAAAAATCAGCGCAGAATTTATCGCTCTCGGCGCATTTGGGGCATCGCGCTCGGACAGCGGGACATCCCTCATCCCGGCGGGCTTTGTCGGCGACGACGGGATGGGACGGGACTCGGCAGGCCTCCAGATCCCCCCCCCCTTGTCCCCCCGGTTCCCCCCGCGGGGGCGAAGTCGGGAGATTTGTCGCGGGAGACGCCCGTGTTTCGTGTTGGTCTTTTTGTTTTACTAGCTCGCGCTAATTCCGCGTCGTGTTGCACAATCCCGACTCCGCGTCTCCGCTCCATTAAATCCGAAAATAACGAGCCCGTTTTAACGCTCGTCCATCATCCTTCTTTGTTCGGGGCTCTCATCTTTTTCGCCCTTCCACTCTGCCGTGCCAAGGAAAAGCGCCGTATGAACATTCGAAGATTTACAAATTTCTTATGACAAAAAAAACGAGCTTTCTGGAAAACTTTTTTTTTTTTGATTTTCGAAGAATCTCCCTTAAATTGGACTTCATTTTTGCAATTCGGAACTACAATTTCTTACTCATCTAAAAAAACTCATGTATCAAAGGAAACTAATGGTACATACGTTGTTTCTAAAATGAGCGGGAAATTGTAGGTCCGAATTGTAAAATGTAGTCCAATTAATCACATCGATAAACGTGGATTGATTGAGTTAAAAGAAATGACTAAAAGTTGAGGAAAAATATTTATAACTTTTCTCTAAATAAATGCTTTATTAAGGAAATTTGGCAACTTTAGAGTGTTCATACGGTGTTTTGCTGTCATGCAGTTATATCCGAGACTTAGAGGATTGGGGGAGGGAGAGGGACAGTCCCTAGGAATAGTAAGACGAATTTTTGGAGCCAGATTCAAGTCATAAAATATGATAATTGGGCAAAGAGCCTACAATACGAGAATAGAACACTTATCTAAACGGGGAGATAATTTAAGTAGAAACAAGTCATTCTTTCCCTTATTTTTTCCTTAATTCAAGAGGTATTTTAAAAACGGGTCTTTTTGCCGTGCGATATCTCTACTATTCTTCTGATAATATCGTTGACTATTCGCCTTGACTTTAATTTTTTTGTAAAAGGTTGAAAATATTCTGAATCTTAAGATGAGCTCTAAACAATAGACATTAAAAAGTGATGATAAAAAATGATAGTGAAAATGGTATATTTCCTGTGAAAAGACGGCAACAGCAACTAAGTACATATGTTAGCGCATTTAAAGTACATATATGAGGATGGTTGAGTGTTTACTGAGTGTGTGAGCGATTGAATACCGCCACTGCAAAAATGTTTCTCGCGCCAATTGCGTCGGAGTGGAAGAGCTGGTACCGTCTGCACCTATCTAAATGAAACCACCGTATTGCACTCTTCAGAGCTGCCTGATTTCACGTCCAATTTTCATATTTTTAATTATTGATCCAACTAGCGAAGTCAAGTAATTCTAAAGTAGGGCAACACTGAGGCGCCACGAGACAGCCTGGCGCTTCATGTGGGAAACACCGTTGTCGATGTGTCCCCTTTAATCAGCCTTAATTCTAATTTAATGGATCTTTTTTTTCATATTTCTTTAGCCTTTATTTTCAAGTTCAATAATAATTATTCCACGCCTCGGACATTCAAGAAATGCAATCATCTTGCCGATTTTTAAATTCTTACTCCTATTGCCGTATGCTTTGCGGTCCCATCTCGCAATATTATTTGTCAACGAAGGCCACGCGACGGGCCGTAGATTAAGTACCAATCCGTCTGCAAATTGCAGAACTTAACATTTTCATCCACCGCATCCCAAATGGTTGAATTTCATCTGTTTTTCATGATCTGCTCCACCAAGTTAGGTGCCTTGGTCGCCGAGATCCTTATTTCAGAAATTCTAACATATCGAGAGTAAGATGAGAATCGAGAAGTTGCGTGGCGTGATTTGCGATGGATCGATTGATCTGCCACTCTAACTTATGGAAAAGGTATAGGTGTTCGAAACGAGCACTTTTATAATCGATTTTTTACCATAGATTCAAATGGGGGGAATATCGATCATCGATTATCGATCATTTACGCCTCGTCACTGGCGTCTAGTGAACGGCTCCTTTCAAAAAATTGTGTCGATAGTTTCGAGCCCCGCCAAAGCGTTCCTTCTCTTGCCGAAACTCATATGCCCACAAAGAATATCCAGCGTGCAGGAACTAGACTCTGTGTTAGTCTTTTTTAACAAAGCGTCCTAAAAAAGAAGGAAAATTCAATCTCATTTTCCTTCCGTTTCAAAACCTTGTCAATTGGTTCTCTTTCGCTGATCATAGCTCTAATATCAGCATGGATTCTGAAACTGATTTATTGACCTACGCAAAAAGGACAATGCGAGTATATTGAAAAAAGGGAGTGGAAATTCAGAATCCCTTTCACTTTTATTTTCCACAAGAGAGCCGCAGAACATCTGCGCTTTGAAAAGGAGCGGAAAATTGCGGAGCGGGCCAAGGCGCACGCAGCACCGCGGAAAAAAGAATCTAAAAAAAAAAACGTGAATGGGCATAGACTTCAAACGCTGCCGTGGCGGGGAAAAAAGCCATGTGAACCTTGTGAGGTTGTCAATTTTCTTCCGAAAAGTACATATTCCTCTAGAAATGTCACAAACTTATCATTTGAATTTTTCAAACACATAATGCATGTTGATTTGTGATTTGAATTCCCTGAAAAATCCGAAGAAAAATCCTCACAAATTCGATCGGAAATTGGTTCTCATCTGCAGGAATTTGGCTACGTCGTACTGCACATATGATGTTTTTCCTAAGCATGACACCAACACTGTCATGCCAAGGAAAATCAGCGCCTCGAGTGGCGTCTGGCGGAAGAATCGCAAAGCCACCGCTACGGGGCTTTGCGGAGGCGTAGCGAAGGCGCGGAAAGGCTCCGGAAAAAAAGGAAAAGGCGCGTCGATTCGTCAAGGGTGAATGCGTGATGGGAACAAACGAAACCTTTTCCGACCTAGGACTTGTGCCCTTGTCGGGTGTCGAGTGGTCCTCCTTGGCAAATATTCGGGACTCGAGAGCATAGCTGCCGGTTCAAGAGGAAATTGAGAATATCCTATGATCATCGAGTGTCGCTAGTTCATTCCTAGTATAGCGTTGTCTGTTGAATTTTGACTCAAAAAACAGTAAGAAACTGTTAAAATCTCGCGACTAGGACGAACTAGGGAAACTCCTTGGCTCTTCCTTATCAGAATATTTTTTAAGATGGAGAGAAAGAAAAATAAAAACATGGAAAAAGAAACCCTTAAAATTTGGTTAAAATCTAAAAATTGATATCATTGACGGGAAACGCAAAAGTAACTGCAAAATATGCGGCATACCAAATCAAAAACTTCTAAAATAAATTGAGAAGGAACTTGCGCAAGAGAATGATGGCAGTTACATGTACACTGGAAAAAAAACACAGTGGATCTAGAGTCCAGACTCTCAAAAACATTGACAAGAAAAAGTACTCTTGCTTCAATCGGATTTTTACTTGAATCATAACGAAATCCGCTGAAATTAAGAGGCTTGGTTCTTGATTTAAGCTAGATTCTGATTGAATCAAGAGCACTTTTTCTTGTCGATGTTTTTAAGAGTCTGGACTCTAGATCCAATGTGTTTTTTTCCAGTGTGGGAAAGAACATGCAAAGTTCTTTAATTCGTGACGTTTAACAGTTTTCGCAAGAGCATTTCCCGTTTCAATTACATAAATTTTTCTTTCTTTTTCTTCCGTTTTTTTAGTTTTTTTTTTATACTAAAATTTCTTTATGAAAATTATTTACGTTATTTACTTTTTTGTTAGGAATAGCATGCGACAAGTTGATCAGTATAATTATGTGTGTGTTGAATTTTTAACTCTTCTAGTGAAGCTTTGCTTCTCACTGTGGCTTTACAGGAGAGAGAAAAACGATTCAATAATCAATCGATGCAAAAATGGACGTATTTCTATCAAACGGAACTATGCGCATTATGAAGTGAGCCCTGTTATGCACATATTCTTATGGGTCTCAGAGCTCATATCTTAGTGCACATAGTTCCGTTTGATAGAAATACGTCCAAATGTATAAGACTTTAGAGTAGTCAATGAAACAAAACCAAATAAGTGAAAATAGCCTCGTGGTCTCCTGTAAATTCCTCCCGGTCGAAATTGCGGTCAGTTCCTTGGCGAACTGACAACGTCGAGCCGAAGCGGCAATTATCGAACGATCCTCTATGCATACGCACAAGGTCATAAATCCCGAAACATAACGGATCATCGTCGGCCGCCACATTTTGAAGGGTTGGGGATGCGTCCTGTTGGCAAAATAAGAGAAAGTCAGCCCCTTTATCCTTCGGCCCCGACGGCCGCCACCGATGTCTCGGAGAGACCCAAAAAAGGCGGCCGCGGGATTTTCCACCCCATTGACGAAGACGGACATGCGAACCGTACGAACTGTCTCTCTCCCTCCAACGTCCTTGGGATGATTTACAGCCAGGGCCGGATTTACCAATAGGCTACATAGGCTGTAGCCTAGGGTGCAACATTTTGAGGGGCATAAAATTTTTGAGAATGTGTTAAAAAACGTGACTTATTAAAAAATGTCTACGTTGTAGTTGACAAAGGTGTTTTTTTAAAGGTGAATTTGAAAATTTTCCGGACACCTGACATCCTCCTTCTGATCTGGAGGGGAGGGGCGTCTGGGAGACCCCAACCCCCTCCCCCCCACGAGAGCGCCTACTTTTAGGGGCGCCACCCTAAGTTTAGCCTAGGGCGCTAAAAGTGTTAATCCGGCCCTGTTTACAGCAGTGTAATTGTTCTCAAAATCGGAAACTCAACGCTTGGAATACCAGTGGCGTTGGCATTTCAACCCCTGAACAGTACTGCCGTGCTTAGGAAGAACGCAGTATGAGCTTTTAGACGTTGCCATATTTCTTTCGAAACGAATTACGATTTTACTGGGAAAATTGCAAATATTTTTCTACAACTTTTTCAGACAATTCTGTTCGTAATTCAATCTAAGATATCGGAAAATTTCAGGGGTAAGCTCGCATAGCTTTCCTCCAAAAACATGTTTTATCCGAGAAAATTTGGCAACTCTTGAATGTTGATACCGCGTTCCTCTTCAGCACGGGTGAGAACAAGGGTGTGAGTGCCGATCATTTGAGTCGCGACCTTTGTATCTTTTCGGGGTTTTACTCACTAATTTGTTTTCGCAAATGAACCGTCGTACTTTCTTCTAGATTTTTACAATTATATTTTTCTGACCAATTGTGTTATTACTATACAAAAGCCACGAACATTCGTCCAATTGCACTCGCGATTCGATCTAACGTAGAAATCACACGCTGAGTTTGACAGCCGAATATGGAAGTCAACGGTCATCGCTCAACAGCTAGAATTTCGAAAATTCGAGTTATTTTCATCCAGATTTGTATAAAATCTTTTCAAATGTTTCAGACAAATCCAACATAATTCGGTGGTCGCTAAGTCTCGCGTCGCTGAATTTTGAGCGACACGCGCAAAATTCAGGCCTCGGCCCTATGACTTCCTTATTCAAGCCGTTCAGCTCCCAGATTCAACGTGTGATTCCGGCTTTACTAAAGTATGCGAAAATTTCAAAGAAAAATATGCATAACGTTCCTTAAAAATAAATATCTGCTCGATAGAAGTTTGGAAGAATTAGACTGCTCAGTGCTCATATGGTGTTCTCCCTTAACCTTAACACCGCAGAACTCCCTTCGATTCCTTCCGAATTCCGTCGGTGTACGACCGTTGAAATCTGCATCAACGTGTGCGCGCTTGAAATTCAAGGCGCGGAGTGCAATTTGCATACATGTTCGCCCTCGATTGCCTTTTGAGCTCCTTAATGAGCGGAAAAATCCCTCGGCGGAAAATCCGCGGAAAATGGCGGGTTAACGTCTAGCGTCTGGCTCGGAAGAAAAGAGGACGTCTTTAATTACGAGACGCGAGAGCAGTGGCGAACTAATGAAAGAGGCGGCGAAATTTCGGAGGCTCTGCGGTGAGGAGAGAACCGGAAAAGAGACTTAAGTGCATTTTCAGATGAGCTTTGAAACGCAGGAGAATATGCGGTAACCGTGGTTTATACAAAAATGCATTTGCGGGTTTCTCCCGCGACACGCGGCAGAGAAACGGGACCATACGACTTATTTAATTAAATATGTATAAACAAGTCGGCGAGCCGGTGGAGGGGAGGGGAGGGGGTGATAATAAAAGGAAGAGGGTAGTTTGTGGAACTGAGTTCGCTGCAATTAGACGAAATTATTTAACCCTTGCCCCGGCTCGGCGGGCGCGCGGCTTCTCAGGCCCGAAACGAGATTACGAGTGATTAATATTAATCAGATTCTCTTCCCCGTGATAGGATACGCTACGGAGACTTAATGAGGTACATCAACACCCCCGCCTCCCGCCCCCGCCCGCGCTGCGCGCCCTCCCCTCGCGGAGGTGTCACGTTTCGGAATCGGGGAGATTTGTTCGAGGATGCTTTTTGCAATTACGGTGGAGACCCGTGACGCCGTGCTAAGGAAAAACGCCGTATGAACCTTCAGGCGTTGCCAAATTTCCTTTGATAAAACGCACATTTCCTAATAACCTTATGAATATTTTTTCCCAAGTTTTCAGATAATTTTGTTTGCAATCTCACCTAAAGCTCCTGAAATTTTCAAAGAAAAATTTTCACAACTTTCCTTGAAAATGAACACTTTATCGGAGAAAATTTGGCAACTCTCGAATGTTCGTACGGCGTTCTTCCTTAGCGCGGCAGTGTGGGGCTTACAAGTTGTACTTTTTTCAGGTTTACCACACAAAAAAGGCAGAAATTAATTTAATTTGTTTCCACCCCTATTTTTGAGTCTGAGATATTTCGAGAGGATGGATGAACCAGATAAGTTCTTAAAGAGGCAGGGAAAACTTTTAAGAGTTGGGGATTTGTTCCACGAACCTTGAACTTTGAATGTCGGCCGAAACATCTGATTTTTTTCTGTCTCGAGATACTTTGCGCCTAAAATTTTTCCTTAAAAGATTTTTCACGAGAAATCATGCAAAAAAAAAAAAAAAAACGTTCGTAAATCGGAGAATTTTGATATTCAAGAAAAGTTGTCACCCCGCAAAAAGAGGAAACAATTGAAAATCAGGGAATTTTATGCTTTAAATTTCTGAAATGCCAGGGAATCTATATTGAAATTCAAAGAAATTTGTCACTTGCTAGCCGCCTTATTTGAGCTAATTTCTTGCAACGAAAAGTTTCTGATAAAACAAGCGCATAGCCTCGCAAATTGAGTTGTCGGTCCCTCCCTCTGCCCTAAAAAATGTAGTCCTGCATTCCAAATTTTCCATCCGACCGCATAACTTCACTCGCTCAATATGTGTTTTTGTTTACATGATCAATCAAGAACTGCCTCTCCTTTCATAGGAGGGTCATTCACCTTTCCTTTAGATAAAAGCTTCTCCGTGCCGCGGAGTTGGGAACATGTTATCAGCCATTCTCAATCTGAGAGAGGTTTTCTATCAGCACTCCGATGTGCTTTTATCCTTTTGTGAAACTATCTTCTGCTAAATCGGAATGGAAACTGTCTTGGTCGCTCATGGGGCAAAAATTCGTCCGATGGATTTTCAGTTGGAAATTTTCTTTTAGAGATATCGAGTATCGTTTTAAAATCTGCGGTTTAACAAATAATTCTGTCCTCCTTTCCTATTTTTTAATGTATGTATACTTGCCTTTCATTCTCTCTTTCAAAATCGATCGAAACGAATATCTGTATGATTATTACAATTTTCAATCGATACTTTTCACCTGTGTGGCCGATCACACGACCCAAGTTCTGGCGGCCCAGGACAACGTCTGAGATATGGAACTGGTCCAGATCAAGAACCTAACAATCAATGATCAGTATCATTTAGATTGATGTATCTTCGCGATCGAACCTATCGGGTGCAGATAGGTGCTTCCTCTTTCACACGATTGATCGGTGCCGAAAAATATCCGCAGTCTGGGCGTATCCCTCAACCGCACCGCGTTCCCGTGACCGAGATTTCCATATGATTTTCTACCGGATGTCACATTTTTTGCCCCTCGTGCAATCGTGTCAACACGTTACGTAAATAATCAGTAGTTCAGGATTTAAAAACGTCGATTTTTTTTCTAGCAGTGTTCAACTTTTTTTTCTTACGCCGAAGCGCGCTTTTTTCGTTCGCACGTTGTTGCTCTTGGTTTTTTTTGACCGAAAAAAAATTAGAAGTGTGTTGTTGCTCTCCGCACTACGTCAAATTACTTAAGTTATCGTGTCAAGCCGTTAATCGTTTATCTGAGTACATTAATTTCTTTTCTTTTTGCCCTTCCTCAAGGAGTTTGCCCACGGCAGCATATAATCGGCGTTTTACCGTTCTTTCGGTTTATTCCATATCGTATATTGTTTTTGATGTATTTTTTTGTTCGTTTCTTCTACAAGATTTTGATTGATCCTCGAGTACAGGCCTTAATTTCGTGTGCTTTTTCTGACGTAAATAGGGTTTATTTGAGGAGATGACTACTGACATTTTTTCATCAAACTCTGAATATTATTGTGCACTGTGCCGATGTAAAGGAATCAAGCTCCGAAAGTTTTTGTTCTCTCCGTATAACGTGTGCGATTTCTCCTTGTCAGCTGTTTTTTTCTTTATTTTTTCTCTTTCTTTCGTAATGTTGGTAATTACGAAAATGAATTGGGCATTACGTAACTTAAGTCAAGTCACATGTCAATCAAAACCCATACACTGTAAAAACTAGTGTTATCTCAGTTGAGATGTTTATGAAGTGTGCCCAGGTCGAAGTGTCATAAAAATTTGAGCGTTTTTTTTTTCTCTCTCGTTTTTCTTATCATTGGTTTGAAATACTCGCTTTTCTGTTGGCTCCACGTCGAAATTTCGTTGATCTTATAGATAGTTTTTTGTTTTCGTGTTTTGAACCCCCATCCCTTTCTCAAAATGTCGTTAGCGAACTGATACTGAACTCAATTCTGTAGTGGTGTTTTCGGGTCCGATCAAAGGTCCGCAGGCCCTCACCGACTTTGAAAAAGTCTCGTGCCCTGAAGCTTAGCGTTTTTCGAGATAAGCTCATCGTGACGAATCGGAGCTTATCACGGCTTATCAGCTTATCAGCGATGTCGTTGCGTTTCGTGCGCGGCCCTGGTCGGCGCGGGAAGGAGCAGTTGGCGATCGACGGGTTCGCGTTCGTGCAGGAGCGACTCATCGGGCGCAAGATCATCTGGAGATGCGCCGCGTACAAGAGGACCCGCTGCCACGGGCGCGCCCACACAATCTTCGATAAGATCGTCAAACACGAGCACCATCACAACCACTGTTCGTGCCAACCTCTGCATCAGGTAAACCTCCAGGTTTGTCTCCCATTCTGCCGTGCTAAGGAAAAACGCCGTATGAACCTTCAGGCGTTGCCAAATTTTCTTTGATAAAACGCGAATTTCCTGGTAAACTTACGAATATTTTCCGACCAATTTTTCAGATAATTTTGTTCGCAATTTCACGTACAGATTCTGAAAATTTAAAGGAAGAATATTCATAACTTTCCTAAAAAATAAACATTTTATCGAAGTAAATTTGGCAACTCTCGAATGTTGATACGGCGTTCTGCCTTAGCACGGCAGCATTCTGTCGTGCTTTAGGGAAAAACGCCTTATGAGGATTTGAGAGTTTCAAAATTTCCGCCGATAAAATGTTAAGTTTCCAGAAGGGTTATGAATATTTTTCCTTTAAATTTTCAGACACGCTAGAACAAATCTCGATTGAAATTCTGTGTAAAATTGGGGGAGAAATATCGGCAAGTTTTCCTGGAAATTCGCATTTCATTGAGGGAAATTTGACGACGCCTGGAGGCTCATAAGCGTTTTTCCTTTAAACGCACAGTGGATCAAGTCAATTAGAGAGGTCGGACATGAAATTTTGGACTAAAACAACGAATTTCGATGTTTATTTCGTCAGATTTTAAATTTGAAGAGGTGCTTACAGGAGAAAATTTAACGAGGAAACTAATGGACCCACTTTGAGAACCTCAAAGTTTTTATAAGCGGAGTTGTAAGCGTTTAAAGTTTCCGAATTTTGTCCGACCTCTCCTATCGACTCGATCCGCTGTGGCACGGCAGTATCGGCAGCGCTTGAATTTCCTTGAAAAGCTTTTCGTAGAGAAAACATAATTTTGCAGTAGAATTTTGGCAATACCGCACTGATTTGACTGGAACAGGAGCTACGAAGACGTGCCAAACCGGAGGAAATAATTAAGGACGAAAATCTTATCGCGAATGAAATTTGAGAGACTGCTGCCTGGTGGGCTATACACTCGCCGCATATTTTGTTATCGATTATTACCATTATCTGGCGCCTTTCCGGCCATAAAACCTCGCAATCTGAAACCGTCTCGTGGGAACGAAGTCGAAGCCCAAGGACTCAGAAATATTCGTATTAGATCCTGTTAATCGAAAGCAGGAAATCATTTAATTATTGAAAAAATTTCATCAGCACACCCTGCAGGACGGGATCCCTCAGTCGTCAATGAAAAAGACAAATATAAAACACAACAGTGTGCATATTACACGGTTGGGTTCTTGGCAATACACAATTTCAACGAGTTATATCTAAAATGGAACATGTTCATTTGGTCCCATGATAGTGCTCTAGCATTCTGGGCTCGTCCAAAAATGTACATGTTCCATGTTCTCTTTTACATTCAACTCGTCCTCTTATATTTAAAGAGAGAGGGTACAAATAATCACACACCCGTGTCTCCGAAGGAGGAAGTGTAACCATTATTTGGCTAACCTTTCAGGAATGCACCGCGGATAATATCTACCAAAGATCCAATTTTTCGAAAGATCGGCAATAGCGCGTGTAAGACGCGCGACTACTTTTAACCCCATTCATTCCAGGTTGTTGCGCTCGCAACACGGTTTTCACCCGTAATTTTTATTCGCGCGAGTGTGAATATCAATAAAACAAGATCCCGTGTTCGCCAAGTGTAAGCTTGTACATGCAACGATTCTCGTTCTTTTTACACGGCCGTTACGTTACGTCGTTTGCGTCTTTTTATCGCGCGACGTTGCCGATTATTACTTCGAACGAATAGAGAAGAAATGCTCGGTGAATCCGAGCCGATCGACTTGAATTTTTTCATTTTTCTTAACTATCTAGCAACTTACTGGATAGTTGGTCCAGCAAGTTTATCAAACCATGTGTCTTGTTTGTAGAACAGCTGTCGAACAGCCAATTAAGAAGCAGAGATGGGTGTTCTTCCGCGCTAAAAAAGAACGCCCCATGAGCTTTCGAACGTTGCCAAATTACCTTGAATAAAATACGATTTTTCTGGGAAACTTATGAGCATATTTTTGCCAATTTTTTGCAAAGAATTCCATTCTCAACTTAAAGTTTATGAGTGTTTAAAATGTCAAGGAGAAATGCAGGGGTGCAGAAAGTTCTTTGGCCTACGCAGTTTCGCGCAACCGGCGATTCAGCCTACACACTATGACTTTGCGCCCTCGCAGTAATTTTCACCAAAAAATAGGGCGCTCGTAGTAATTTTCTGAAAACTAGACGCCGTCGCATTAAAATTCTAATATGCATTGCTTTCGCAGTAAATTTTTTCAAAATTTCAACACCTACAAAGTAATTATCTAAAAAATCAGCAGTTACGCACGAGTTTTGTAAAAATCCGTGCGTTATCACTAATTTTCACAAAATATTAACATCTTTGTCACAAGTTTTCGTGCAGATCAGTGTGTTGAGCGATTCATTTTTTAGGATGAAACCGACTTTTCTGTTCCGACGAATCGAACGTTTGGTTACACATACTAAAAGTTGGGCTTGACGAACTGAATACTTGGGATGATACAGAGCACCATGTTCTCCTTCATTTTGTGAATATGCAATTTTATCTCTTTGAAAGTCAAAATAGTTGTATCACGTGTTCCGCCTCATCCAACTTTTCCACCCATTCGTTAAAGTCTCCAAGTCAGGCGACATGAGTTCACATTCTCCTTCAATTCACGTATATACAATTTTACCTACTTGGAATCCAAAATAGTTGTACCACGCGTTTCGCCGCATTCAACTTTTCTACTTATTAGCGTTCAAGTCTCCGAGTCAGCAGGAGAGAGACCAAGCTCTTAGTCTATCAGTTTCGATAGTCAGCCTGTTATCGACAATAAGTTAGTGAGGGGTCTTTGTCTCCGTAATAGTCTTTCCTTAGAGATAACGATTCTCACCAGTCGGTTTCTCTATTTTCATACGTAAAAGAATCGATAGTCATTAAGGTAAGCTGTTTCACCTAGAATTGAAGAGTCTTCCCCTAGAGATAGATATTCTTGCCAGTCAGATTCTCTATTTACATGTACGTGAGAGAATCGATAGTCATAAAGGCAGGCTTCCTCGCCTAGAATCGATTATTTATAATATATAAATGAAGACGAATCAGCATTGCCAACTTTGACTGATGCAATTACCTTGCAAGTTGCATATTGCGCCGGCTCCTATGTAATCGGAATCAGACGAATTCTGAGAAGTCTGAATGAGATTGAAATAAGATGCAACGTATGTGCCGTCGCTGTAGGTGCACCGACCAGGATGTCGACGTGAATGTCAACGCCGGTATGCAGTTACGTTCCCGAGTTCACGTCTGATAGCTTCACCCTGAGAACGCAAACCGACCTGGAAAACGAGGATTCCGGAATTTATAACTCTGATTAGAAAACTGAGAACTTCGACGTAGTTTTTGTAACTGGACTTTTGCAATGAGAAATTACTGTCTCTGGCTTATTCTAGAAACAGTGAACGTGCGCAGCCAGAAATAGTATTCTTTCCTTTTGCAAAATGCCGTCCAACTATCGGCAGAAATCGGCCCTTCTTATGTATGCTGGTGGATCGAATACCTCAAGGGACTCGTCATTTTCATCGCAAAATTTTTCTTGATTTTTCCTTGCCCGTTCATGATAGTCGCTGAAAATTTGGTACGAAACTGGCTAGGAATGATCATCGCGGAAAATTTCAAAAAATCTTTGGTACCAATACCTTTTCGATAATAATAAACGGAGACAAGAGACCCTCCATTGGTATCTTGGTAATGGTGGAAGCACTGACAAAATTCTTCGAAAAATTGAAGGACAACAGTTTTCAAATATTTCCGTAACTCCGAGATTTCTCAAAGGAAATTTGACAACGCCTGCAGGCTCATACGGCGTTCTTCCTTAACACGGCAGAATGGAGGGTCTCTTGTCTCTGATAATAAATGAACGACAGGCGCGATTTGAATCTCAGTTTTTCTGAAGAACGCAAAAAAAAAGCTTTTCCTTTATAAACGTGCGCTCCGTCCGTCAACAGCTCAACGAAACAAAAGGCAAAAAGCTAAGAGCGAAAAAATCCCGGGCGAAAGCTGAGCCGATTATGAAAATAAAGCGAACAGCCGACGAGCAAGGAAATCTCACCGGGCGAAGAGGAAAACTCGGGATTCCGATTCATTAAAAATTACATTAAACGAGGGCTGGCGGCCGCCGGGGGCGAGCGGATGACAAGTAATTCAATCTCGGGGCGCGGGGGCTCCCGACTTTAAATTTGATTAACCGGCTTGCAGCCGTCGGCACCCCCCCTCCTCGGTGCCCCCCCTGTAAACCCCCCTCCCCCCGCGGACCCCGCCG
>NW_017547098.1:3995645-4073932 GCF_001854935.1 Bemisia tabaci
GGGGGGGGGGGGGGGGGGGGGGGGGGGGGGGGGGGGGGGGGGGGGGGGGGGGGGGGGGGGGGGGGGGGGGGGGGGGGGGGGGGGGGGGGGGGGGGGGGGGCTCGAAGTTCTTGCACAGAGTGTCGCGTGATGCACGGCAGGGCGAGGAACGAAAACACTATGCCGCCGAATAAAATTAAAGGTTCGCAGACAACTTTTTTCCAGCTTGCAGCGAAAATTTCTCCCTTTTTTTGCCCCGTCCCGTTACGAGAGCTCGGGCCACTCGGTGGAGTTACTTTCGAATCTTCTTCGTATACTCCATAGATTGGTTCCATAGATTCCGTAGATCTGTTCCATAGATTGGTTGAGTTCTCCCCACATCGCGCGCTATCGATACGAACCAGGATCGTTTATTCCTCTTTACAGCAAGTTGTTTGATTTGATATTATTTATTCGTGGTGAGATCGGTTTGAAGTCCAGCGAACTTATCGACGATGAAAACGCGTGATATAATTTCTGTTTCAAAATTTCTAGGTATACTCGTTTTTTTAAAATAAATCTACTCTTCTTGTCGGAATGAAAGAAACTATGAGTAAAGCTCCAGCGCTTTTTTCAAAAAAATCTTGAAATGGATGATTGAAAAAGTGAAGAAATTTTGGTCAAAAAGGAAACTTGTTTAAGTCAAACGTCCCGTAGACCTTTTTTTTTTTTTTGAGATGGTGGAACCAAGGAGCCACCGAAAATGGTCAGGACTGTTACTTGTATCGTAAGTAATTACGAATCGAAGTTTTGATCGAAACCAGATGCTATAGCCTAAAAATTACGACTCAAAGATCTTTCAGATCTCGCATTTTTCTTTTCAGAAAAATTAAGTTTAAACAAGCAGAATCTCGATGAACCCTTTGACACCGTCCTCCTTCTGCGAAATTGACCGCCCCATTCCGTGACTTCCCATTAATTATTGACAGCTTTTCATCTCGTAATTCCCCGTAAATTTACGCCACCCTCGCCGCACGCCCGCCCTGAGATTTCGCCCTCCCTTCATCGCTTTGATTTTTAAATTCCTTTGTTCGCTCGTATTTCATCCCCAATTTTCCCTCCGACGACCTCCCCCTCCCCCTTCTAAAAACGAGAAAAAACCTTTTTATGCAAGGCGAAATCACCTCCACCCCCGCCCTTCTGACTCATGTTCCCCCTCCCTCTCAGCGCACCAATCCAGGTTACTTCGAACCTCCGAGTTCGCGATGGTCGAAGTATAATCGATTCATCTCCGATGTACCGATTTACGATACGCTTTTACGAGTTTAAAATTGTCGAAGCCCGATCGATGGATTGCACGGATTGAAACGCGGGTCCCTCGCATCAGAAAACACTTATTTATCAGTGGCGTGGCGTGAATTGCGATATATCGATTGTTATGTCATATAAACCCATGGAAAAAGATCGATGAATAGGGTGTTCGCAGCGAACACCTTAATAATCGATTCTTTACCGTAGGTTTAAATGGCAGATCAATCGATGAATCGCAAAACACGCCACGCCACTGTTATTTATTCAGATCCGGAACTCTCAAGTCACGCGGAAACTATTGAATGATTATTCTAATTTATTTTCCTTCGACGTTAAGTTCACGTTCCATTTCTCCCCGTCTTTGATGGAGGATGGAGAATGGAGACCCTCGGCCCTTTGATATCGCTCTCGAGAGCGCTCTCTATCGTGCTCTTTGAAAAGCTCTCCGTGGAGTCCTCGTCGCTCCGTATCTCGCCAGAACACCCCCCCCCCCCCCCCCCGTCCCTCCCTTTGCTAAAATTAAATTAGAACCTTTTTACACGCATCGACTCAGCGTATCTACAGGGTGTGCTGATCGTAATATGAAAGAAGTTGCGGCTTTATTTCTCAGGTAAAAATATTTTTTTCTCCCTGTGAACTTTTGCGGAGGAATATCCCCGAACGATTGCATATTCAGCGCCTGAAATGGATGGAAGGCTTAATATTATCGAAATCACATTCGTTTCTAGAACTCTCCTGTTTTTTCCAATTCCAGCGTGTATATTTATTTTGAATTCTCTCGAATTTCTTTTTTTTTTTTTTTAAAAAAGAAAAATTGTAAGACTTCCTAGTAATCGTGTTCATTTGTTTCGCGATCAAACGGATATAGTGAAAGTAGAAATTTTTGAACGTTGCAAGTCCTTGCCTCCCACACGGAAGAAAGTAGCTACTTTCCAACGCTGCGATATTTCCATTTGCGAATTGTATTTTTACAGGGCGGGTGTCTGATCGTGAATTTCTATGATTTTTCCTCTGCCAACAAGCAAAAATACAGCGAAGTTTCGGNGGGGGGGGGGGGATCGCACAGTCTTATTTTTTGTTAAATATCGGAGTTGTTGGAGTCTTTTTTTTTTCTTTTTTCTTTTTTTTTTTCTTTTCTTTTTTTATAACACATAAAGAATTACTAAGTCCATTGTTAGACCTCACGGGTCTTTACAAATTTTGTCTTAAATTTGGAGTCAATTTTGCAACTTGGTTACGGAGTTACAGTCCTTCGTCTGAGAAGCAACGAATGTTTCGGATTTCAGCCATCCAGCCACTTTTTCAACGCAAAAAGTACGGTTTTTTTTTAAAGAAAAACACCAGAAACACCCTGTTGAGAATTTTTCCCGCGGAGGGGCGATATCTCAGTCGCAAGTGTCGAGGGTGCGCTAATAGGGCTGTAATCATTAATTTCGCAACACTCTGGAAGATGCGGAGGATTAGAGTCTCTTCAGCGCGACGACCTAATTGCTTCAATTAGCAAACGCGATTAATGTTTTCCTTTTCGCTCCAGCGTCGAACTCTTCCAGTCCCGACTCCTCCGCGCGGACCGTCACGGTCCCGGTGATAGGCGTTACGATGAGTTTCTGGTTGTTTCGTGCTCGGGCAGCTTTTAGCGGAAAGTGCTCCGGCGACTTTTGCAGTTCCGTCGTGCGTGAAGCTAGAGTCCCTTTATACCCAGAGTTAAGACAACTCACTTTTGGTTGGGCAAGGGTTGGGCTGAAAGTGGCCTAAAAAAAATCCAATTCTGATTGGTTCTCGCTCATGGAGGCCGAAACGAGTGCACCAAGATGGCGATACCTCGAATGTGAACAAGAACAATGAAAATATTACCTAATTGTGGTTTATCAAGAGTAAATTGTTATTTCCATCGGTCCAAAATGAAAATAGATTAAGAAATTATTCACAAACCAATCTCATTTTCTTTTTAATTGATCAATTTATTGATGTTGTTGTTTTTGTGTGACAGACATCGCAGGATTCCTGATCCTTATCCCTCAATATCGTTCGTTTGGGTGCACTCGTTTCGGCCTCCATGGCCAGCCAAGGCCGGCTGCCAGTCAGCTGATAATCGAGTTGTCTTAACTCTGGGTATAAAGGGACTCTACGTGAAGCTGGCCGCTCGTCGAATTGAGTCGCGCGAGGTCGGAAAACTCCGGACGAAGAAGTCGTCGTCCCTCCGACGTGAGGGCTTATCTCTGTTTTCACATGAGCCCTATTTTTACATATAAGTCCATGCTCTCTGGGCAGGGTGTCAAGCATCAGGAAAAAACGGTAAAACCGGAAAATATCAGTAATTTTGACCGATCAGGAAAAAATCAGGAACATATCAGGAAAATCGGAAAAATCGGACGTTTTATCAGGAATTTTTCTCATGCGTGCGAATCTCCTCAGCGGAGAAGTCTTACTGTTTTTTGCGTACGGTGCCAGGAGTTGTTGCGCCGTCTTTTCTGAACTTTAAAACTTTATCAGAAAATTTAGTTTCCGCATGCATTAATGCAATAAATATCTTTTTTACGAGAAAAATCAGGAAAATATCAGGAATTATCAAAATGGAAAAATCAGGAATTTTCAAAATGAACAAATCAGGAATTTTCAAAATGAACAAATCAGGAATTTTCAAAATGAACAAATCAGGAATTTTCAAAATGAAAAAATCAGGAATTTTCAAAATGAAAAAATTGGGAATTTTCAAAATGAAAAAATCAGGAATTTTCAAAATGAAAAAATCAGGAATTTTTTATAAATTATCAGGAAAAATAAGGAAGAAATCAGGAAAATATCAGGATTTCTCTAAATTGAAAAATACTCGACACCCCGTTTTGCAACTTCTGTAATAATTGGTTTTGTGATCGTTTACGCCCTTCTTCAATGAAGCCGCTCAATTGAGTGTGACCATGCGCCGTTCTCTGTTCTCTGACCCACTCGAAAATTCGTGCTTACGATCGACTTCGTTCGGTTTCCCATCCGCTCTCGATCCATATTTTGTATTCAATAAAATTCGGGTCCATCCCGAAACGGCCTTCCTCTCAGAATTAGTCGCGTCTCCATGCTTCTTTGGCGGTGGCTCCGCGTTGCTAAACGCAGAACTCATTTCCGATGTCGGTCGAGCGTGCTTTACGACCTGCGAGAAGTATTTCGAAACTGACGTCAGCGCTTTTAACGCCTTTCTCTGCGTAAAATTTCCCATGCTGGCCTCCACTCAGTTTACTGGTCATCAAATATGAGATCAGTTTCCGCTCGCTACAATAGAATCAGCACGTGCAAGCCCTGGGAAGCGAGATATATTTCCAAAATCCGGCCACGAATGTTTTCATCGATAACTAATGAGGGGCTACACTGCCGTGCTAAGGAAGAACGCCGTATGAACATTCGAGAGTTGCCAAATTTCCTTCGATAAAATGTTTATTTTTTAGGAAAGTTATCGATATTTTCCTTGAAATTTTCGGAAAATGTAGGTGGAATTGCGAACAAAAGTTCCTAATTAATTGGAAGAGAAATATTCAGAAGCTTACCAATGAATTGGTATTTTATCTAGGGAAATTTGGCGACGCCTGAAGGCTCATACGGCGTTTTTCCTAAACACAGGAGTACACCGACTAACCGCTTTGCGCGCGCCCCCCCCCCCCCGAACGCTTCGCGCCTCGGGCGTCATACATTACGTTACACGTTCCATTCATAATTTTATATCAAAGAGTGCAATATGTCGTAAATAACACGGTGAAAGTATTTTATTGCATTAATTTTAAAAATGAAGTAAAATATTTTTTTGAAGTATTGATCGGGGCGTGGGGGCATTTACTTAAAGCCTACATGGTTTGAGTCCCAGCTTTGCCGTCCCAGGGAAAATCGCCGTATGAACTTTCAGAGGTTGCCAGATTTCTCAGGATAAAATATGTATTTTAGAGGAGATGTACCAGTATCTTTCTTTAAAATTCGTGGGTATTTGAGATTGAATTGCGAATAAAATCCTCTGAAAATTGTATGGAAAATACTCACAATTTCCCTAAGAATTGACATTTTATCAAGTAAACTTTGGCAACGCCGGCGCATACGGCGTTTTTCCTCAGCACGGGATAGCTGCCCACGTCGCGCGGCCGCCGACTGCCTTTACGCTACCCTTCGACCGCGATGCGCGGTGGACCCTTGCCAGACACCCTCCCAATTTTTACTTCCTGTGTGTTTTTTTTTTTTTGAGGATTGTTACTGACGCCACGAACTTCTTCCGCCTTGGCCGTTTGAAGTCTTAAGTGTACAACCACGTTGTGCATTGGTGACGAAAACAAACCGTTTTTGCATTGGCTCCAGCGCGAAAATATTTTATGGACCTAGTTTAACATAAAGGAACCAAGCCACATCAGCTATTGCCGAATGTAACGAGGCGATTTAATTTTTTACAAAAGAAGGTTTGTGCGGATGCCTTTGAAAATTTCAGGGAATTTGCTTAGTACTGTGCTGAAAATTCACTGAAATTTTCACAAAAATTTGCACATAACCGTTTTCATGGAAAAAATTAAACTGCCCAGTTTTTGGCAATAGCTGATGTGGCTTGGTTCCTTTCTGCTTAACGCGGTCCATATGTGATGAATGGAACAGATTAATTGAAATGAATCAGAAACGGCCGAACGGACGGGCTAGTTAACTCGAGCGTTCCTCCGAACTGAGAGTCCACCGAGGGTGGATGCACCCCTTGGGCCCAGAGTAGGGCCAGCTAGTCGTAAAAAGAGGAATGTAACCTTTTTCTCGAATGAATCGATGTTATCTTATTTTATGATTACATTCGAAAAGTTATATTTTACGGTTGAATCCCGCAATTGAATTTATTCAGTTTTACAGAACGAAGACGAACTCTGCGTAAAGCTACACACAGAGAGTGATCTGAACTGACTGAAGTTAAAAAACAAGGGTTGGGATTCGGACTTAATCTCTCGCAGATGTGGGAATAAAGGGGTCGTCAATCGCTTAATGTCTCAAGAGGGTAACTATTTTAGCTTTTTCGGGGTAGAGGGAGGATGCTGCTGCTGCAGTGACAGATAAATGTATTTGTTGCATGAGGAAATACGAGGGGCCAGGCAGAATTCTGGAGGGTGGCCTCCCTGCTGCCCCCCTTTCCCTGGTTTCATCCATTGCCTGCCGCATAAGTACCTATCTCTCATTTCGAGAGGATTTCTGTCATATTCTGCCGTGCTAAGGAAAAACGCCGTATGAACCTTCAGGCGTTGCCAAATTTCCTTCGATAAAAACCGTATTTACTGAGAAAATCGTGAATATTTGTCTCCAAAATTTTCACACAATTTTTTATACAATTTAATCTAAGACATCTGATAGTTTCAAGAAGAAATATGCATAAATTTTGTCAAAAATACATGTTTAATCAAGAGGAATTTGGCAACGCTTGAAGGCTCGTACGGTGTTTTTACTTAGCACGGCAGTACAATACTCGTCTTTCGAGGCCTCTTGTCACTGCCTCTTGATGGACCACTCGGCATTCGGCATCAATCATTCGGTCATCGAAAGTTACTCACGCTCCTCACCCCACAGTAACTGCCGTGCTAAGCAAGAACGCCGTATGAACATTCGAGAGTTGCCAAATTTCCTTTGATAAAATGTTTATTTATGAGGAAAATTATGAATATTTTTCCTTGAAACTTTCAGGGACTTTAGATCATAATATGAATAATATTCTTTGAAAAATTGGAAGAAAAATATTCCCAAGTTTACCAGGGAATTCGTGTTTTACCGGAGAAAATTTGGCAACACCTGAAGGTTCATACGACGTTTTTCCCTAGCACGGCAGAATAATAAATTGATCAGTTTTGATCAGTAGGAACGTTCGATGAATACCACCCGCGTTAAATACTTCTTCGGGAAGGGTAAGAATTAGGCTTAATTCCATCAAAAACAGCAATCTCCATTATTAAATAGACCCCGTCATGAATGTATTCTCATGGGTATAAGGGCCCAAGTTACACTGGAGATGATAGTTCTTTTGATTTATGTACGTCTTATTACCTGTACTTGTCATGCGAAGTAAGGACGCCGCAGGAATATTGCTACATTTCCCGGATAAAACACACATTTTTTAGGAAAGTTATGCATATTTTTCCGTGAAATTTTCAGATAAAATTGCGAGCAGAATGATTTGAAAAATTTGGAAAAAAAATATTCACAATTTCCGAAGTAAATTCGTTGTTTTATCCATATGGTTCGGCTGAAGGCTTTTTCGGCGTTCTGCCTTAGCACGGCAGTATAGGCTAGTATAGGCTACCACTTGCTAACAGAAGCCCTCCCCCGATTCACCCTTCATGATAATTCACAGCGACGAGTTTTCTGTCCATTCCTCCGGGTTTCCTGAAAGTGACGAGCGTTGAACAGTATCCAGAACACCTGTCACCGCAACTGTTAATTTGTGTTCGCTCTAGAACTCGGGACATGTGACTTTTACGACTTGAGGGTCCGAGATTTCGAGATTTTGGAGGTCTTACCCCCGCAGCGCGGCCTCTTCGGTCTCCCGAGGGAATCGCTGTCGCCGGACAGTGCCAAGAATTGGACCGATTTCCCGCTACCTTCGTATGAAATACGAGATATTCTGGCACCAGTGTCACCCCCTCATGCAGGTTTTTTCCTGTCGCATCGCAGTCATCGCATTTGGCGCCTGTTATGTAACCAGCCATCAACCATGGCCAGTCTTAGAATATTTTTAAAACAAATCAGGAGTTTTATTCGAAAAGGGCGTAATGTCCATGCAACCCTAATGAGATGCATCGCTCAGCGGGCCGGCCGAGTTGCCGAGTTCCGCTGAGAGAAACCAAGTGTCCATCTTATGGAAATGGATGCTCCTTTTCGTGTAAGGAAATAAAAGGTAGTTATGTTGTTTCCGAAATAAGCCGAAAAAGTCGGGTCTTCTCTGCTCTCGGGTCTAATTTGAGGCGGGTATTGTCGTGCACTTCTTCATGTTCGCACGAATCCGTCGTGGGCGGAGGATTAAAATTTATTCAGCAGCACGTTTATCATGCAAAAAATTATACCCGAAGAGAAACAGAAAATCTGAATTAAACTCCCGCGTTTTTTTAACAGTTACTCGGTGTCTAGGACCGCGGAAATTACAGGGTTTACTCTGGGGAAAATCTCCTGAAAAGTAGGAGAATTAATCGGAGAATGTGTCTGGGAAGCTAGAAATGTCTTGTCTTTCCACTCGTTACCTTATAATTTATTTGATGGTTCATGTCATTACCTGGCGCCAGACGATAACCCTTAAAATGTGCGCGAGGGAGCGAGTGAAAAAATCCATATTACAGTCGGCCCCGCTTATTTGGGACACTGGTTAATCGGGACTACCGCTTTTTTGGGACAAAATCGCTCGGGACGGAATCGATCTTTATCGGGACGGAAAACTTCGTTTTATCGGGACACCCGCTTAATCGGGACAAAACCGCCCGGGGCGGATGTGTCCTAATGAAGCGGGGCCGACTGTATTTTTAACCCGGGAGAATAATCTAGTTTTACCCGTCAAATGCAGGACAACTGCGGGTTTTCTTCAGGAACTTCACTCCTAGGATCAAGGAAATATTAGGGAATGAGAATATCCCAGACCTCTGAACACCACGTGAGCGCGGTACCACGCATGCCTGTTTTCCTTCAGCACGGCAACACTGCGCCATCCCCAGCGATGAATCGAACCCTTCGATCTATCGATATATCGCTCGAGCGCGTATCCCGCACGGGGAATCGGTCGACTCTCGCTTAATCGATAGGTCGAGTCATCATCCTCGACGGGAGCCCGAGCCCGCCCGGCTGATCGGACCATTTTCCGCCGTTCAAGGGATTTTATTGCAACCAGATGCGGCGCTATTGTTTCTCACTCTCCTTCCCTTCCCCCCCTCGCCCTCCACTTCGCTGGTGTGTCACACCCTTGAAATCGGACCCGAAACCCAAACAGAAATAGGCTCCACTCGACAGTTTCAGTTCGCTTTCGACGTCCCGGCGCGCCTGTCCCGGGCAACCTGTTGCTTCCTCGGTGTCACGTGGTTTCTGACTGTTCCGACCCTTACGCACCGTGTTTTCGTTATGGATACGTTTTTCAGTTGTGTTCTATTGACTTTTCTGTAATTAGGACTCTTTCGCATCCGGTTTTTCTATCCTCCGTGCTCTATAAGTACTGTGCTTCGTTTTGAATGCGATGTTAAGTTGTGTTTTACGGACTCTTCGACTACCTCGATTTTCGTTCTTATTTCTCTCTACCTCCCATGTGTATGGAAAAAACACTTCTGTTTCTTGAGTGCGGTTTTAACGGCGTTTTAAGGATTTGACTTCTGTTTATTTGTTTCTGACGTGCGATTTTAACGGCGTTTTAAGGATTTGACTTCTGTTTATTTGTTTCCGACGTGCGATTTTAACGGCGTTTTAAGTATTTGACTTCTGTTTATTTGTTTCCGACGTGCGATTTTAGCGGTGTTTTACTGACTTTACTTCTATTCATTTTCATGTGTGCTCATTTATTTAAATTCTAAAATGTGTTCTAAATAGCGCCTACGGATTTTACTTCTATTGATTTTTCATGAGCATTCCGTTTGTAACTCAATCCAGACTATTTTAAAAAGCGTTTGAGTGATCTTCAATTGCGCGCCCGAAGTCCATGCGACCGCAAGCATGTGCGCGAGTGCGTTATTAGCGCCGGTTTTCGGATTTTACTACTGTTGATTTTTCTTGCGTGCTCTTTTTGTTATTCTTTTAAGTCCATATTAAAATGCGTTTAAGTGGTTTTTAACTGCGGAGTCCCGGAGTCCATGTGACAATCAACATGCGTGCTAAAAAAAGTGGACGGAAGATGCCCTCCTATGAAAAATGGCTACGGGCCCGATTTGATAAATACTATGATAAAGCCTTCGTTAAAGCCTTTGACAAAAACACTACCGATGAGGAGTGTAAAAGCGAAGCTATAGAAGAGAGCCGTAAGTCTTGCGCGGTAGAAGAGATCGTGGAAGTAGAGCCTAAAAAAATGGAAGTGAATGGCAATTATATGGTCGCCGCACCCCCCCAATCGGACGGCCCCCGTGCGCCAAGAACCCGTCGAAGTCGGAGCTACGGGGGTTGCGTTATCGAACCCCCTCGGATGGAGGGCGCTCTCGCGTTTTGTACTTTCTCGGACGAACCGGAGGACCAAGACGACGTCGTCATCACGTGGGAAGACGGCGAATTCACACGCGAGTGTGACGTGAAACCGGAAGAAGTTGACCCGTCAAGCGAGTGCGAAGCCAAATCGGACGATGCTGACTCGTTAAACGGAGAGCGTAACAAGTGCGACGAAGACGACGATTTGTGCGAGATCGTGGAAGTGAGGGGTAACGACGATATCGTGAAGGAAAATCTGGATGAGAGCGAGTGCGCCAGAGCGGTCGCGTCGATCCTCGTGGAGCCCTCGGACGACGACGACGAACCGGGAACTTTGTACATCTGCCTCTCGAGCGACGACGAGTGCCCCGCGGTCGATGAAAACGCCAAGTACGCGCAGTTCTGCGAGGGGATCAACGACACGTCTACACCCGCCGTTGATGAGGAGCAACCTCAAGGAAACCGCGCACAAGCTCCCGAAAATGAACCACCGCTAGTCCTTGATGATGCCAACATTGTCAGTGGTACGCGTAACACCACCGGTGAACAGAACAAACTGTCCTGTCCTAAGCCGAAACGCCCAAGGGGGCGACCTTCTAAGCGTAGGTCTAAGGGACTTGCGGTTTCCACTGACGTAGATGTCCCGAACACGAAAAGTGCTGAACTTCCTGTCCTTGACGAGGCTACTTTGGTCACTGTTCTCAGCGATGGAGGCGACAAACCGTCTGATCGGAATCCAAGAAGTGCTACCTTAGTCACCGGTCTCAGCGAAGGAGGCGACAAACCGTCTGATCAGAATCCAACAAGTGATATGCCTAACATCCATGGCGATCTGGAGATAGTGGCATCTTTTCAAAAGCCCAAAGTCATAAAGAGGCGGCCGGGGCGACCACTTGGTAGTAAGAACAAGAAAATTGCGGCTCCCGCTGTTCTAGGTGACGTAGGTGACCCGAGCGCGATCAGTGCCAAAATTTCCAGCCCCGAAGACTCGACCTTAGTTGCCGGTCGTAGCGGAGAAGGCAACCAACAGTCCGGCGTCGGATCACCCGCGAAAAGTTCATTGGACGCTATCATCGAGATGGTGGCAGCCCAGAAGGAGGACATAGTGAAAAAGAGGAGGCCTTACCGCCGGAAGAAGAGCGCAACTGACGAATCAGCCACTAGGAGGCCTTACCGCCGGAAGAAGAGCGCAACTGACGAATCAGCCACTTCGAACGTCGAAGGTCAACCGCTCCCAGCGACGTTCCTTATAGCCAGAAGTATCGTAAGGGATTGGTACGTAGCAAGCGTCGACAAACCTCGGCCACAGACTTCCAGACCAGCGTCCAGCGTCGTGGAAAGTCCCGAAGTGCTTGTCGCCAACGATAAGTCCACGCCAGGAGTTGTCGTCGCCCCGAAGCCTCGGAAACTTGCGCCGTCGGCAAGCGCTGGGAAAAGCGCAGGATGTGGACCACCAACCCTCACTCGCCACCCAGATCAGTTCACCAGCACTCTGTTTCAAAGTTACCAGGTGATGAATTCCTGGTCGCACGGTCCGATCAGCTGCACCAAACAGCAGGTGAGAACCAAAGTCGACGGAAAGTTTTGTCTCGGGAATCGCTCGGGAGTTTTCAACTCGGAATTCGATTTTTCTTTGGGATCGTATTTTAGATTTTTGGCCGTGAGCTCCTCGCGGTTGTATGTGCACGGACAAGTATTAAAAAAAAAATAAAAAATTGAAAGAAACATCAAGTTAGGAAAAATTAAGTTAGGTTGCCGTACATTATAGACGTTCCATGATTTAACTTGTGGGTGAAGCCGGCCGCGTATAGTGGAATTCCTTCGTGATAGCATAGCTGACGACAGGAATTTTTTCGGAAGTCGGATGAGCAAATGTTTCTATGTTTCAGTTATCTTAGTACCTACCCAGTGTAATCTTTGGAACGAATAAATGAAAAAAAAATTAAAAATAAATTAACGCTGAAACTTTCGATATCTCCAGGAACTATCGCAGTCATCTATATTTAATAACTTATCGTCGGATTTTTTTTAAGGTCATGGGGTCCCAATATAAGTCTCTGCCACAATTTTGTTGGAAAACCGTTTTTGTCTGTATACAATGTGGAAGTGTTGAAATTTCGCCTTTAATTTGGCGCGATAATTTTAAAGTTTTCACAAAGTGTCTTGACGCCGCCACTCATGGCGTAGCCTAAACTGTCCCACGGGGAGGGAGGTTACAAAGTCAAAATACTTCAAAAAATTGCGAAAAATCAACTTCATTTCAAGTATGTTTGCAGGTCTAAGGGTGTTCAAACCCCCGAACCCCCCACCCTATTCCCTATTCACGCCACCATCCTCCGCTAAATTAAGTGACGAAACGACCAGCAATATTTTAAAGTCTGTAGATCAAGGCAGAGATTTTCATCATGGTTTTTTCAGTTATGTTGACTTATGCTTTTTCTTTTCTGTTCATGGTGTTTCTTTGTAAGTTTTATGCTTGTCGGAAGTTCTCCGTCAATAATGAAGTTGTTTTGTTTGTGTGTTGCAGCATTTAAGACGGTCACCTGCGCCGGTTGGAGTCAAGCCCGTGACATCCGCGGCAAGTGCCAGCTCCGTAGCAGGGACAGCGGCCCCCGTCGCGGCCACAACCAACACTACGACGAGCCACAGGGATATTTTGGCCACGCCGCTCCTCAACAGAGCCCACTCGCCCAGGACCCATAGCCCCGCCCGTGAGAGGGACAGCTATAGGTACGTGACCTACCACTAGTTCTTTGACTATTTATCGTGTAAGCAAGCTCCAAGTCAGGGAGTTCAAACAGAAACTTACAATTAGTCGAGGGGNGGGGGGGGGGGGGGGGCTTAAGGGGGTCTGCACCTTCCAGCTCCATTATTTAGAAAAAATTCTCTCTTCAGGAAAGGTTCAATTTTCAGCGATTATTTGGAGTTGGACATTTGTTGGCCTAGCCAGAAATTTTCCATGCACTGAGAGGGGTCTGAAAGTAAACAGTTCCCTAATTTCATGTCTCCGAGTCTCAAAAATCAAGACCTGTGTTTTCAAAATTAATCTCACCGTTAAGGAAGAAATGTTGCTGTCCACACTTCTCTCTAATGCAAGGACAATTTTGTAATAGTTTTACAACTTTTTTTATAATTCTGACCAGTCCGTTGTAATTCATTTTTTTAACACTTGAAAAAGTAGCAGGTTTTCCGTAAGGCGGAAAGCATGATTTTAACTAATAAATTCAGTCAATTCAATTTTTTTTTTATTGTATTAGTTTTGAAACCGACCTGCAAAACTACCCAACCATTCTCGTTGATTTGAGGAACCTAATTCCCCCCCACTATCATTGATTCAAGATACCTAATTAATTCACTCCTCACTTCCTTATCTAATCGCAACACTTTTTGGTTTGCCTGTTTACAGTAGTAATGTCAGTACATTAAGTAGAGGAAGTGTGCCAACACCGGTGAGCAATTCTTCCCCATTTTCAACGCCTTCAATTCCTCCAGTCTCGGCTCCAGCTTTACCTCCTGTATCTTCTAGTCTAACTTTCAACAAAGCATCTGTCTGGCCAGCGTAAGTATTTTTTCCTCCTTTAACATTGATAAGTTCCCAAAATTTTCCCCTTTGAGCAATCATGATCTTTCCAGCGGTAGAAGAGAGTACAATCTAAAAGGTGCTTTTGGTATAAAGAAAAACTGTACGAATTTGTGTTTACTTTGAATCGAAGTAATTCAAGTTTAAAATCTTAAATGTCACTCGTCTACTTACTAAAATGCATAAATATTCATA
Organism: Bemisia tabaci; assembly: GCF_001854935.1. Classification (NCBI taxonomy): domain Eukaryota; kingdom Metazoa; phylum Arthropoda; class Insecta; order Hemiptera; family Aleyrodidae; genus Bemisia; species Bemisia tabaci. Next base: position 4,009,822 of record NW_017547098.1, read on the forward strand.
GCTGATCTGTAGAAACAACCATACTGTCATGCTGAATAAAAATGTCGAATGAACATTTTAATGTTGGAAAATGCCCCTTGATAAAAAATGTATGATGGAAGTAAGTTATGCACATTTTCCCTTGAAATTTTCAGATATTTTAGATTGAATTAAAAACAAAATCGTCTGAAAATTTGAAAGAACAATATTCACAACCTTTACAACAAATTTGTATATTATCAAAGGAAAGGCAGCACCTGAGAGTCCGTACGGCATTTTTCTTCACTACCTCAGCATAGTCGGCACATCTAATGCAACTGCAACATATTGAACAAAATATTCCAGCAATAAGTTGTGTCATAGAGAGCACCATTTGAGCTAAATTTGTCTTGTGCATGCTCTTTTAAAATTACCAGAATAGGTAGGTAATTTTTGCTTATTTCCAGATAGTCGGACTGTTATCACTTTCTGTCCAAAAGTTGTTTTTAATGATGTATTGCAACGATTTTTACATAATCCTCTTTATTAATCTTTTCCAGGCCGGGTGGTGCAAGTAGTCCTGCTACAGCGGCTCGTCAGCATCCTCATTATCCATCGACAGCGCCCTTGTTTCCGCCAGTCACGACGGCACCTTCGTTGGCTCCTCCCCCAAGTGCAGCGCCTTCCCAGGCACCTAACCCATTCTCTGCTGAATCTCTTTTCCAAACAAGTGAGTAAAAGCTTGAATCTACTTAGAAAAGGAGAGGCAAATGTCACATCAGAGAATGGCACCATTCAACTGCTTACAAGGTAACCATTGGGCCAACTGATGACTGAATCATCCAGGTTGTTGACGTGATTTTTGCCTCCTCCTCTCTTTCTCCATTACTACCACCAATGGTAGCCATGGATCTCTACTGACTTAGAAGTTGTGTGCTCTCACTCTTCAGGGCTCTTCAAGTTCTATAATATACATAGGCAGCTGAAAATTTGAGAACAGAAATTTAAGAACATTGTATGTTTGGCCATGCTAAGCAAGAAACACCTCTCTCCATTCCAGATTTTGCGAATTTCTCTCAGGTGTATTATTCAAAAACCAAGTAACTTTCACACCTATTTAATTTGATTTTTCAGGACTCGTACTGGAGGATATGTAGTTTGTAGCGATCCTGAAAGAACACAAAGTATATATCCTAAGGTTTTTTATTCATGAAGCGTTCCGTTGAAGAAAGACTCGCAAAATCTGGAGCGGAGTTCTGAAAATTTTGCCCTAGCATTCTTGAATTAAGTGTATGATATTGGAATTGTGTTTTCTTTAACTAACTTACTGAGGCATCGTGGCTTTTAGCAGATCCGAGCAAGTTTCATTAAGTAAAAAAAATATGATCCATTTCAAAAACATAAATAATTTTCGCAATTTTGAGGAAGAGTCAAAAAAATTGAATAGGTCTGAGTAACATTTTTTGCTGAGTTCCTTATGCTCGAAATTGTTTACATACAATTTTTTCCAATTCATTTAATCATACTTCGTTGTCTCTGTTCCAGATCAAGCTGATTTACTAAGGCGGGAGCTGGACAATAGATTTCTGGCTTGCCAAAGTGGCGGTGCTCCTCCAACGTTTCTGCGGACGGAAATGCATCACCATCAACATCAACATACTCATGTCCATCAACATACACCATTGTTGCCTCCGCCCCCTCCGACCCACGCAACTCACCCGAGCCTGTTTCCACCCCCTCCTATTGTAAGTTCATACCTCTTTACTGCTTCTCTCGTTTTTAGATTATTCTCGTCTTATTATTTCTCTTAATTTTCTTGAATTTGGTACCTTAGGATAATTTCAAAAGGAATTGTGTGCTGGAGCAAAGAAAATAAATTAAGGTTTGCTCGATGTGGTAAACGGGAAAGCTCATACTTTCGAAACCTGAATTTAAAGGTTTTTTTGTACGACAATGCAGCCACTTATGAGTCTAGGCTCACGGCTGGTGAGTCACCACACAAACATATTGCCAAAAATTGTCAAATTGTTTTCTTAATTGGTCAAGCTGGTCAAATTAATTGGTGCACCTTATTTTTCAGTCTAAATGTGCATTCGAAGCAATATGGTAGTGACAAATACTGCCGTGCTAAGGAAAAACGCCGTATGAACATTCAAGAGTTGCCAAAAGCCTTCAATAAAATGTTTATTTTTGGGGAAAGATATGAATATTTTCCCTTGAAATTTTCAGGAACTGTAGGTGAAATTACGAACAAAATTATCTGAAAAGTTGGAAGGAAAAATATTCACAAGTTTACCAGGAAATTTGTGTTTTATCAAAGGAAATTTGGCAATGCCTGAAGGTTCAAATGGCGTTTTCCCTCAGCATGGCAGAATACTGCAACTTCTTTTTTCAATGTATAAAGTTTATGTCCCACCCTCCCTCTTTTTATTAAACTTCAACATAGCCTGTTAAGCAAGAACCTTCAATAGCTTCCGTCTTACATCTTTGTGTTTTGTTTTTGATTAATTTTAGTTCAAAGATATACCAAAACTTGGTGGCGTTGATTCACCTTTCTACCGTCAAAATCTAGGACTGAACAGTTATCCAGGTTTTTCACCAGGACTCCTGCATCCAACTCTTGGTGCAACACCATTTGCGCCTCCAGCGCATCTCCCTACATTTACGCCAAAGGTAAGATTCTTTTCCTTTATAAGTACATACTTCTCAGATACCCCCTAGATATTAACTCCTGAAAATTGTCTGGTCCTTTTAATGTATCATCACTGTCTATGTGATAATCAGAAGTTTATTTTGTCACTTAGTCAAACCATTGTCTCATTGTGGTTTTTTTTTTTTTTTTTTTTTTTTTTTTTTTTTTGGAATAACCGTCTGAAGAGCAAACCTCAATCTAAAGAACAGTTAAATGATCAATTTGAAAATAATACTGTAACAATTTTTAGTTTTTTCAGATCAAACAATTCTCTGAGTAGTTTTTTTAACTGTCTTAGTTTTCTATCAAAGTTTCATCTTTCAAACATAATGTGCTCGTTTACATCTCCTAGCTTGAGTTGCACGTAGCAATGTTGTTGATGTTGAGCTGAACGAATCAAATCTTTCTGTAAATATGTATCTCTGCTTCTCCCCTGATTTTTTCATCCCATTTGCTTTCATCCAAGAATTCTTCTTTCTATTCCTCAGCATTTGCTGCATTTTCATGCTCATACATTTTATTTATTATTTTATATCAGTTGCTTATTTGCTTTATTTTGCTTGTTTTTTTTCAGCAATTGACTGATCCTACCAAACCTAAACCAGTGGTATGTTTCTGTTTAGTTTTTTTCATCATAATTTTATTTCAGTGGACTGAATTTTTATTTTGCTTTGCTTGAATGTCCCTACACTAAAACATTTTTATTTTTGCAAGGTTACCATATTAGATTTACTCCTCAAAACATTTTGTAGATCCAAACGTTTTTGTAATCCCTCTTAGACCCTGGAATTCCACGCTGGAATTCTTAATGGAGCTTTATCGCATTAACACTGAATGAGAATAGTTCAACAATTATTTAGGTGCAGAATTACACAATTTATCATTTTTTTTTGTGATTTATCTACAAAGAAATAGGCTGAGTGAAGAAACAGGAGTCTATTTATCATTTCTTTCCACGATTTGTGTTTAGTGACTTCAATCAACTAGAATACCTGCCCTGCTCTCACTGTTAGTCAAAAGTTCCTCAGCTTGTTTCAAAAGGATTAGATGCCTTGCTGGATCTAACTTTCCTCAAATAGTAGAGCCGTGTGTATTTAATGAGTGTTGATATTTTTTAAGAATTAATAATTAAGTTTGATCATCTTTCTTTTTCAAAATAGAAAACTGGCAAATGGAATGCAATGCACGTTCGGATAGCATGGGAAATCTACCACCACCAACAGAAGCAGTCAGCAGTAGAGCTGAAAGGCACCAAAACGGAAGGACTGCGACCCCCGAGTCACCTGTTCCCAAGGCCTCAGGATTTCCCGCATTTCCGACCGCCTTCTTTCGAAACGTCAGCGCACCCTGGTCACCCTGGAAGCCATCCCTCTCACACCACGCATCCTTCACATACAGCACATCCCTCTCACCCGTCGCATCCAGCTCACCCTGCGCACCCCTCTCTGCCATCTCATCCTTCACACCCGGGACACCCTGCTCATGCAACCCATTCTACGCTTTCATCTCACCCTTCACATCCTTCGCATCCCTCACATCCTTCCCATCCCTCCCATCCCTCACACCCAGCTCATCCCTCTCACCCTTCACATCCCTCTCACCCTTCACATCCCTCTCATCCGTCACATCCACAGAATCATCCTGCAGCGCATCCAGCAACGTCGCCGTTCTCAACAATCGGCAAGTCTATAGGTGAGTCTTTTTGTTTAAGTGAGAAGCTTATAAAGTGTTTTTTTCTCTATATTTAGTATTAAATCGAAAGGGGGTCCTTCTTGACCAATGTCATGTTTTTGTTTGAAGATCCTGGAATTTATTTTTCTAAAAAAATAAACCCCAAAAAATGAAAAATGCTAGATTAATAAAGTGCAAAGTACATTTTCTGAAGTATGAAGGATATGACATTCTCCATGGCAGCTAAATTTTGTAACAAAGATTGTGAGTTTTCTATTAATTTGAGTAATAGAAATTTCTTCCCAACACAACATGAAATGCTCTAGTGATGAACTTTCTTCTCAATTAAACATTGAAAGCATTTAAAAATTAGTTTATTCTACAATTTCATTTTTATTTCAGGTGGTGTAAGTGGCAGCATGTTCGGAAGGTATCCTCCGTCACACACGTTTTCATCTTTAACAGCCTTTCCTCCATCTCCGCTTCATGATCCTTGGGCTAGGTAAGCAGCTTTGATGACGTCACTTTTTAAATATTTTCGGCGCTAAGAAAATGTAGACTGTTCTAAGTGAGCGATTTGAATACAAATTTGTCGCTGACAATGCCTTAAAACTGCATGGAATGTGATACAAGCTGAAGTGCACTATTCTCTTCTTAAAATCTTAATTGAAAGAAACAATGTCAATGATAGGATATACGACTTTATCTCTTATTTTTGTTTTCCCAAAAGTGGAATTTTTCAGTCGTTAAAGAATATAAAATTAATTATTAAGCAAGACACGAAGACCTTTGAAAGTCGCTGCCAGTCAGTTAGTAGCTCAACAAGTTCCTGTTGTTTCATGAAAAAATTGTCAACAATTTTTCGTAAAAATTCAGTGAATCTTCTCCATTTTTTGAAAGATATCCCCTCTAAATTTGAATTTTTTTTATTAATTTTCTCTGAAATAAATGAAAATTAATTAGAGGTTTTTCAGTGTTGCAATGGAGATTCTTTGCCTTTAATCATTGCTATTCTACTAAGGTTATTTCATGATATTTTGTATATAGCTCCTGAGTCGTTTATTGGACATCGTAATTATAAGTGTTCTATCATGTTTGAATGTAAATTAATGGAGGTATTAAACTGTGTCTTCAGGTTGCAAACTAGAGCAGTGCCTGGCGCTTACCCAGGCGGCACGCCACCGACACCATGGACGATCAAACCCGATCCAGCGGAGCTCGAGCGAGAGCAGCGTGAGCGAAAGGAACGAGAGCAGAGCAAAGAGCGGGAACGGATGAAACGAGAAGAGAAGCAGCGCCGGCTTTTAATTCACCAACAGCAACAGCAGCAACAACAGCAGCAACACCATGCGTCACCGTTGCACCACCACACGACTCCGTCACCGAAGATGGTCAGAGACCGGAGTCCGCTCAGGGAATCAATGCCTGTCGTAGTGCCCAAAGAAGAAGAGGTCGTTCTGCTCGGCAGACCGCCTCCACACTTCCTACCGCCACGACAAACTCCACGTACGCTTCCTTCACATTTCACACCGTGGGAAAACCCCTACAGGTAAGGCCAACAAGTTTATTGCCGAATGTTGTATCTAATCATTCTATTGCATTCTCATGACACAAATCAGGAATCCCAAAAAGCTTCTCACTAAGAAGTTCTCATCACTTAGAGCTTCAAGTTTGATAAAATTTTGTAGATGAAATCAAATCAGCTTTTAATAAACTTTAAAAAAAACTGCTATTTGGTAGTCTGTAGTATTGCTAACACTTATTGGACGGGGAAAGAGTCCAAGTATCTCCTCTTAATTTACACCCTCCTTCAGTGGATGTGTTCTCTTCCTAATTACAGTCCTGTTCAGGCCACCTTTCTATCACTCATTCTCTTCATACTCGCTTCTATAATTTACAAGTGTAAGGACTTTTGTGTCTTAAGTATTCATGGTATCTCTGTTTGCGAAACAGCAGAGCTTAACAATTATACCAATAAAAATATTGAAAACAAATAGATTTAACAAGTTTGTATTTTCTTGCTAATAACCAAAGACTTCTGACTTAAACAATTCACAAGTTCCTGTGTGATACTGTGTTTTATCTGCATAATGAAGTAAATTTGAGACATATTTTTGCAATTTTTTCAATTGTCTAGTGTACAATATCCACCGCAGGTGCAAAATGAAATTATGAAAATCACCTCGATTTTTACTTATAAAGCTTTGAAGCTTAAAGCCTTTCGTTCACCAATCACAACTTCCTGCAACTTGGAAAATATGTGTGGTCACTACCCACTCCCATTAAATGTATGTGGCTACCAGGGTCTTCAACTTTTTTCCCTCCTTTAATTGGTCAAAATTAATTTTTTTTACTTAACTGTTCTGCAGGTATGATCCAATGAGATTCACCCCACTAATGGCTGCATATCGAGCTGATGAAGAGTCGAAACTCTATGGTGCTTACCCTCCTGCTCCTCATTTGAGGAAGGACCCTTCGCCGACTCTCCGACCTCTACCTCCGAACACGGACCACCTGAAGAAAGAAGACACCTCGCAATCACGATGATAGACTTAGCCAAGACTCCATAGGTAGATTCCTTTCTTCAACGGTGAAGAAGAGACTGCAGCCAAACTGATGAATCCATGTGTTCTTGTTATTATTTATTTTTGTACTCTGAATCAATTTTGCAGTCAAATTAGTTTGTTTTCCTGTGATGTGTTTACGAATGTGCGACCCACATTAATACTTAGATTATCTGATAAACTTGCGTTTGATGTGTCGAGTGCAATCAAATGTGCTGTACTCTTTTTGTCGCTCCATTTACCAATAATCGAAGCAGAATAATTTTTTGCTAATTTTATTTAAATAGTCTTTCTACTTATCGGTTTTATTTTTTTTAAATCTGATTCATCGAATATAAAAATCGATTCAAAGGCTTAAAATGTAGACGATGTGACGGATTCATGGATGACATGCAACCAGTCATTGAGAAGGTTAACAATTTAATAACCTCCTTTTTATTTATTATTATCAATAAAATGAAACATCCTGAATCTTCAGTATGTACTTAGTTCCATCCATTATTAAGATTTTAATGTGTATTTTTTATAATACATATCAGTTGCTTGTGCAATTATGACAGAGCGTCTACATTTCAAATTTAGCATCACAAAAACACAGCTTTGTAATTGACAGAGAAAACTGCCACTTTTCAGAAATATCTGATGTATTTTTGTGTTTGTTTATAGCATCCATTTTCAAATCTAACAGCATTATATTCTTTCCATATCTTGATAGTATTTTAAACGTTTGAAGAAAGCATGTAATTCTTTGTTAGTTTTCAAAACGCAGATGATAATATCCGATCTGTGCTCATGATGTCATTGGGTACTCAGATAGTAAAATTTCAGGCTCTTTTTTTTTTCAAAGCGATTCTCGATCAGTAGCAATTATTGCAAAAACCTCTTTTTAATTTATCATCTTCAGCTTCAGCTAATGATTCTTTAGACCAGATCACTTTAGATATTTATCACATGTAGGAAGCATTTTCAAATTGTTTTTAAATTAAACTATTGGAAAATTAATATGAGAAGTTTTGTCAATTTGTCAGACGATGTCTCTCAAAACTTTTTATTTTTTTATTTATTTCTTTAAGTATTATCTATTTGTATGACCAATTGCTGTCTCTGCAAATTAAGTTCGTTATGTTGAAAGAAACCGTTGATTTCTATTCGTTTTTCCTCTAATGATTTTTGTCTCTCCTTATCCAGATTTATGTAGTATTTTTTATTTTGCCCTGAAGTCTAGATACTTTTTGCTAGAAATATTTGACAAAAACTTGATACAAATTTGAGAAAAAGTGCAAGCCTTCCTTGATAACGTTAATTGGCATTGTTTCTTTTGACAGAAAGTCATGATTTTCACGCATCAAAATTTATGCATCTTCCTTTGTAAAACTGTCTATCCAAACTTTCATGTACCTCTGAAAATATATAGAAAGAAAAATTGTCGAAACGGGTTTTAGGTGTATTTTTTAGTGTTTTCCCAATTTTCGTTTCAATCTCTCTCTTTGTTGCGAACAATTCTTTCTCTTCCTAAGCCTTGCCCATTGCTGAATGTTTCAGGTTTCTTTTCTCTTTATTCTCTTTTATTTTAGTCCAGCCTGGGGCAGCTGGATCCTCTGTTCTTCTATGATTTTGTTTTATTTTGCAAAGTTTTCGTTACAAGATTTAGACTTTATCTGTACATAATATAATGATGATCTAACACAATCTGTGATTTAGGAAGGTAAATATGTATAAAAAATTAATTTGTGTAAATTTTTCAAGTGATGATTAGGTAGTGTTTACACAATAAACCAATCAACAGTCTAAATCGTGCGTAGATCACAAATTTAACATGTCTTTCCTTTCATTAGCGCTGTGGTGATCAGCGAATCGTCCCCGATAGGACATTTTTTAGGTCTGATTCGTTTGAAATCTAGTCAGATTATGTAACTTGTGCTTGTAGATATTTTAATTTCTAAAAGAATTTTGAACGAATTCTTTCGTTTCCTGAATTTATGACTAATTCAATTGTTTTTGTTATTCTGTAGGATTTTTTAAAAGTGATTTTTGCCCGTTCAAGTCTGCACTCTGGGCAGATTGATGGCTAATGCATTAATTTTTTTATTTTGTGCAAAGGTCGTCGATATCGTTGTGAGAAATTCACTGTCAAATCATGATCTGATCATCATCGACTTTGATAGAACCTATTTTTGATGGTTGTGCCTCTAAGGCTTTACGTTTTTCGGTTGATGAAGACTGCAGATGATGTTTCCTAGTTCATTTAAACTTTCATAATTACGTACAGTAATAATAATACTAAATTAATTTCTATCAAGAGTTAAAATAAATTTTCTATCGAAACGAAGTTTGTTGTCTAGATTATCTATTAACAGAGTTACTAATCAAAAAGTTACTTGAGAAAGGAGAATGGTCCAATTAGCATGAACTTACTGCTTGGAACTTCTTTTTACTATTTCAGAATAAATGGATTCTTCCTCCTCTTCACTGTTCGAATCGACCAATTTTATACCTCTATATTACATTAATAGCCAAATCAGCATGCGGCTGATTGATATTTTCGGTCTTTGCCTCAGTATAAAAAAAATTATACTATCTTGATGCATAATAAACTTTTTTTTTATCATAATTCATAAATAACTTTCTTTTTAATACATCAAATGCATCTTATCTTTTGATGTATCTGGCCCAGATATGATGCTTTTACTAACAGCACTGTGATGTCAATTGCTTCTCTGTGAAGACTGAAGTATTTTTTTTTTATCATCTATGAAACTAAAAACCAACTAGTAATTGTTTAGCCTTATATTCATTCTTTTTTAAGAATGAGGTATTTATTTAACACCCAATGTACCGATAAAATCGATAGGTTTTGCATTTTATGCGGCTGGAATTTCAAAGGTGAAGAATGGAAACTTGTTTTTAACTTATCTGCTTTTAAGCATCTATTTTATGAAATTTTTACCCCCGCATCTTGATGTGGAAACTAGATTGGTTGTTCTAATGGAGGTTTTAAAACCAACTTTTACTCAAGTTGAATTTTTTTTTTTTTTTTTTTTTTTTTTTTTTTTTTTTTATTATGATAACTTAATTTTTCTTTGAATATCTTTTTCATCTTGGGAACACCAAAAAATTCCGAAACCTTTAAAATGCACCTGCCATAGCTACGTTCTCCATTTTTGTCCATCCGTCGTGTTTTATCAATTTAGACGCATTCAAGTATTATGTGACTTGTTGGAAGTGGTTGATAGAGCCTGGATTATTTTGAGGGAATAAAGTTGGGCCACTTTCTAGAAATGTATTAGTTAAAATAGAAGAGGAGAGGGGTCTATTTTGCATGCATTACTTAAATTCGAATCTGCTAACCAGAAAGAGGCCCGACATTGGTTGAGAAGTATAGAAAGTGCATGGCGCAACACTTGAAGGACCCCTCTAAGTGCAATTCATGGAACTTATCCTACCTTGGTCGAGTAAATCGTCTAAGACCTCGAATCTCTAGTTTTCATGAAATGCCGTCAGTTCTGATTTTTATTTGAATTTTGGAAATTCTGTTTTTACATGCTGCATTGTGGTTGAATTGGACTACATTGAGTAAATTGTGTCTGTGCTCTTTTGCCATTTTACAGCATCTTCTAATTTTAGATTCCTGTTTTCCGCTTTTTTTTTTTTTTTTTTTTAATTACTGTAATGAAGATTGAATCAAATGTGAAATTTCAAGTCTCTATCTCAATTTTTTCAAAAGATACAAAGGTGGTGCCTGAGCCTAGTGATACAGGACTTTTTGATTACCCTATTGAGTGATCTGAAAATAATCAAAGTTAACTGGAAATTCCCATAAGTCAATCTTTCCTTAAAGACTCATACCAGATCTGATCATGCATTTTTACCGTAAATGCTCTGTTTTCATTTTTTCGTTTTGTATTACAAATCAAGATAAAATTGTGGGCCATTTTAAAAAAGGGCATAAATGCATTTGACGTTGTAAAGATGTACTTCTTACGATAAGTTTTTTTTGTCAATCTCAAATATTTATCTCTACATGACCACTCTTTAAAATTTTTTCATCTTATGAAGTCATTCTCCTAAACAAATTTTTATCAAAATAGAAGAGTGGTAAAGAAACACAATTTTTTACAACACCAAATCTACATGTGCTCCTTTTCCCGGATGGTCCTTCAATTGAGCGAAAATTTAGACAAAATTATGATTTAGATGAAGTAGTTGGTCTCTATTTATTTACAAAAGAAGAAGCAAAGCAAGTAATGAGAGTATTTTCAATTTTCGTGTTTCCTATTATTTCTCGTTCAACTCAACAGCCTTGCGTTTAATAATAAAAGAATTGCAGTCATCATAAAACTCACTAATAGTATATCTGATGTTATATACTTTCAAATCACAGAGGTGTTCAAGTAATCAGTCGGAATTTTGTTTTCCCTTCGAGAGAAGTAGAAAAAAACCTTAAGACTGGGCTATGCCAAAGTGGTGTTATAAATTAATGAGGTTTCCAAAGGCCAGTCAAAGTTGAAAGTTAATATTTGCCTCGGCTAGAAGGCATTTTATCGGTTTCAGTACTTGGAAAAAATTATGATGAAAAAAAAAAGAAAAATTATTTATTAAAGTCATCTTCTTTTATTCATAAAAAATTATGCAGCTTTTTCTGAGTGATAAATTGAAATTTAGCGATGGTTAATCGTTTTGAATTCAAGATGACTTTAAATTCGAGCTTGAAATTGATGCCCTGTAAAAAATATTCTAGAAAATTTCGATCGCAATTTAAAGTTAAAACAATCAGTCGTGTATCAAAAGTTCCAAAAATTCTACAACTTTTTGACTAGAAAGGTAAAAAATGTTCACGCAGCTTATAAAACTAATTTATGAAGTCCTGCATAGACTTATTTTAGCCATCAGTAACTTTCCTTCAACATATGTTTTCATGTACAGAACCAGAGTTTTGTACGTTGTATCTTGAATTGTTGTTTTTTTGTAGATATGTAAGTATATTTTATAATGAATAAAAACCAGTGTATATTGTACGGTTTTAAGTATGATTATAAATATTTAACAATTTGTAGAGCTAATTAAGGAAATTTCCCTCATTGAACGTGAAACGTTTGTATAGATAGATCAACCCTGTTTTGTAAATTTTAACAAATTTCTGTACATATTTCTCCCTTTCTTTGTAAGAAATAGGAATAAAATGAATTTACTTTGATTGTAGCACATCATCTTGTCTTCATTTATCTATTTTCCGTGAAGCTTCCTTCTATTCAAAACTATTTCTGAATTTGCCATAAACTTGCATAGATGTCACATAGCTGTATTTTAAATGATATGATCTTTCGAATCGTTATGCCTTCTAAAAAAAAAATCCATGAGCAAACTTCCATGCATAGGCAAGTGTGTTGGAAGTCCAATCAAAATTAATAATTCATTATGAAGATTATCAAACTTTGATTACTCTTTTGAAGCTCTTAGTGACACACTGTTTGAATTTTTTCTTTAAAAAAAATCCAAGCTAATCTCTTAGACAGTATCTTTAACATGGTCACAAGGTGTAAGAGATAGATGGCAGGCAATAACTGAAAGAGTAATAGTGGTTTCTAATTTCATGCCACAACATCATCTGCTAAAATATTCATCATTAAAAAGAGATTTTGTCTTGGAACAAGAACAAATATATCGAAATAATTTCATATTTTTTTGCCGCCATAATTGTCTCAGAAAAAATTTTAATGTAGGACTTGCGATTTCTTGAAGAGGGAAAGTGATAAACAATTTTATTGAAAAGAAAATCATTCAATTTATTTTTTACCATTTTCATTTTTTAAAAAAAAATAACTCACATTTTTTAATCTCATGATAAGAACAGTCGAATTGAGAGAAACCACTGATTCCCTATCAAATAAATCTTTTTCAGATCTTGTTCGAAGTAGTTGAGTAGAAAACAAGTATCTTCATACATACATTGTGATCCTTCAAAATACTGTTTCTGTAAAAACCCTTACTCAAATTTTATACCCTGAGCAAGAGTGAGACCTTTGCCATAGTTCCAGGTAACCGTACTTCGTCGCATGTACTGTTTCCATGAGTCTGAGCCACTCTCTCGTCCTCCACCAGTGTGTTTTTCGCCTCCGAACGCTCCTCCAATTTCCGCACCATTCGTTGGGATATTGATGTTGACGATACCACAATCTGAGCCCTTTGGTCCGATCCACTGTGTTTAAGAAAACAGCTTGTATTAGTTTTGCTTATCAACAGCCGTAGAATTTCCACTAGAATTTAAAATGACGCTGATCTGGTTGAGGTTTTAATAATCTTACTCCCTGTAACTAAAACTTAGTCTCTATGAAGTTAAACTCATGCTGCACTAACTTTGAGGTGAAATTAGACTTGTTTATACCAAAAGGAACGATGTGAATAGGGCTTGCATGCCAGAATAGTTCCTTTTAGCATAAATACGTCCAATTAATGACCAAATGCTTCATTGCAGGCAATATCAGCAAAAATTCTAATTCTGCCAAGATCTTTCAAATGAAGAGAGAGTGACAAGTTACCAAATTTGAGGGGCACACTGAACCATGGCCATTGTATCAGAACCATTGGGAGGGGGGGGGGGGGCTTAAACTGTACAAGTCTTAATTGTTTTGTACTTTTTCTTAACATAGTGTAGGATTACTTAATGCAGTTAATTTTCATGAGGTTTTTCAGTTCATACGTCTGTACTTCAAGATTGAATGAAAATTCAATGGCATCAACTGCTCTACCGTAAAAAGAAAAAAAAGTCTATTTTCCATGAACTGTTTTCCTAGAAAAGTTAAAAAATGTTCCCGATTTCATCTGTAATTTGATCTAGTTACATTACCCATGATTTTATGAGAGGCATTCTGATCATTGTCCATAGAAACAGTTAAGAAAGAAAGGCACCCCTCCTCCCCCCTCACCCTAGCCAAGTCTAACTGACCTATTCCAAAATACTTGAGGATCCGACAGAAAACTTGAGTAACGTTTAAAAAAAAATACCACCTTGAACACTGTGCTAAAGTTCTCCGTGAAGATGGATGAGGATAACCCCTGGTCCACTTCGTTGTTCCATGCAATCGCTTCCTCCACTGAATCCGTCGGTAGAACGTAGACAATTGGGGCAAAAGTCTCTGTTTTAATGATTGGTGAATCGTGCTTCAGACCTGATACTATGGTGGGCTCCACGTAAAATCCTGGCCGATCAATGATCTGCAAACCAAATCAGTTCAAACACATTTAAAGGGCCCAGAGCATGAACGTATTCAGCGACTTTTTTGGAAATATTGAGGTACTTATTGATTTTTTTTTAATACCACTAGTATCAATTATACCTATGCAAAAAATCATTAGCCCTAACTCAATTTTTAGTATCATGACACAGATTTTAAATTTTCTCAAGCTGCAGTGTTCGACTGTCTAATTTTTAACTTACTTAGAGTCTGAATCTCTCTAGGTGTACAGAATTTGCTCGATCGCCCGATCCGTAAATCGTGGGTGGACGATGTACACACACACCTCAAAAAACACGGTTTACCTATACTGCCGTGCTGAGAAAGAACGCCGTATGAACATTCGAGAGTTGCCAAATGTCTCCGGATAAAATATATATTTTTAAGGCAAGTTATGAATATTTTACTTTGAACTTTTCAGATATTTTAGATTAAACTGCGAGCAAATTGTCTGAAAAATTGAAATACTAATGAGAACAACTTCCTCTTAAATTCAAATTTTACCGAAGGGAATTTGGCAACGCCTGAAGGTTCATACGACGTTTTTCCGCAGCATGGCAGTATAGGTACCTGCACACTCTGACAAGCGCAGTACTCGTAAGTATGTGTACTGGTGTAGTGATTGAAGTATCCTTACGATGCCGAAGGCGCTATTTATGGTGCACGCCTTTTTTTCCAGCTGTAATTCAAATTCGTGGCGTCAAATTAAAAGTATTAGGTGTAGCCTTCTTGCTGTAAATTTTGCGAGTACCTTGATTAAAGAACCTAATAAAAATGTACAACTCACTACTTACACGCTGATTTTTGTGTAAATAACTGCAGCTGCGCTAATGTATTGTTGATATTATTGTTGTGTGCTGTTCGTGAATTTTCTCAAAGAGGAGCATTAAATCGACGAAAGAACATTGGCGGATCCAGCAAACTGGCGACATTGTTTTTCTCCGTTTGAATCTATGGAATAATGTATCGATACTTGGAGGGGCCGCGGGGCGATTATTGAAACTGATAGACAAAGCGATAGACAAAGATGACATAGGGGGTATAAAGCAATTCTATTGGTTGAAATGGGTGGTTCTCATCGACTAAGGGGGAAAATGATAGACTAACTGTCGGGTTTCTCGTGGGTTGCCGTTACTTAGTCGATTACCTACCTCCTTTGTCCATTGCAACAACCCGTTTCCACCAATAGGATCCCTCCAAATCCCTTTTTGTCGTCTTTGTCTATCGCTTTATCTATCAGTTTCAATAATCGGTCCGCAGGTGCTCCGACAAGAATCGATTATTTAACATATAGGTTTAAATGGAGGCAACCCGGTGTTGCCAAACTGCTGGATCCGTCTCTGCGTTAGAAAGAGTATGGATTTAAAAAATTGAAACTGTTGCAAAATGACATGTCTGTTGAATATTGTTTTTTTTTTTACAGAAGAAGAGGAAGAAGAAGAAGAAGAAGAAGAAGAAAGTGATTAAATGAACGAACGTGTCGGTGCGAGTTCGTGAGTGAAAAAGGAGAGAGTTATGATGGGAGTCTTTGATCAAAGAAATCATTACTTACCTGGCCACCAAATTCGATTTTCCCTCCGTTAGTTTGCACCTCTTCGATAGTTTTTTTATACTTGAGGAGAGCATCAGCATTGTGCAAGGGCCCGTACAAAGTTTTTTCATCCAAAGGATCACCAATTCTTTGGACAACTTTCTCGTAAGCTTTGATTAACCTTTCCAAAACTTGCGGGTAAACCTGAACAAGAAGAAGATGAATCCCGGTCAGTCGCAAAAACAAGCAGTGTCAGTAACATTCAAAAGTCAAGGGGCACTTTTATGGTTTGAGGAGTGAGTCTTACCATGTATTTATTGAATAAACTATCCTCGCTTCCCGGTATGTTTGTTGCCTATGCAGCGTAATTTAAGGGGAATCTTAAGTGCACTCTATCTACCAATAGGTTTATGCATTATTATCTATCGGATTTTTCGAGTAACTTACCATTCGCGTTTTCCGGTGGGTTTATTGCCTATGCAACTGAATTGAAGGCGGACTTAATAGGTTCACAAGTCAACGTGGATTATGGGCTCAGTCAGAGCCTATGAAGCGATATATCGTCACTCTCCGGCCAAAGTATCACAAGCGCCATGTGACGTTTCAACATTTTCGCCGCCATTTTTTTTTTTTTTTTTTTTTAACAGAGAAATTGTTCATTGAAACCGTCCGAAAATTTCACTAAATTGTCTTTGTGCTGCTGATACAATTCAGTGAGATTTTCAAACAGATTCAACCAACAATATCTCTGTGGAAAAATAAAATGGCGGCGGAAATTTTGAAACGTCACATGGTCTTTGTGATACTTCGGCCGGGAAGTGACGATATCTATGAGGTTTTCAAATATATCGACGATGTAAGTCGGCAATCACATAACTCGGTTTGCGTACAGGGCCGGATTGACCAACTTGCCGCCCATGGGCCGCCTGCATTTTACCGCCCCCTTATCATTCGTTTGGAAACATCAATAAAAACCATTAAGTGAACGTACTGAAGGGAGAGGGGTGCATTAGACGCGTTCATTCTTGTTGGACACATACTTGCGAAAACCCTGTCAACACTACTAGCAAAAGTTCACAAAACTTTGCGCAAAAGTTAAGTTCCGTATATCTATCTCTGTGTGAACGAGGCCTTCCATTTGAAGAAATGAACGAAAAAATTATGAAAGAACAAACATAAATGTGATTTAATAATTTTAACTTCCGCCTCCGCGCCTCGCTGACCGCAATAGGTTTGGCGCAATGCGTGAAGTATTCATGCAGATTTGTAGGCGCTATGCGTTTCTCGCCGACCGCTGCTGACCGCATCGTGTTTGACGCAATGCGTGAAGTATTCATGCAGTCTTGTAGGCGCTATGCGTTTCACGCTGACCGCACTTTGTTTGACGCAATGAGTGAAGTATTCATGCAGTCTTGTAGGCGCTGAAATGTGTTACATGCCGACCGCCGCGCCGAGGGTTTCGGTTTCTCCTTTTCATCTCAAGTCCTCGTCATCATTGCTTTTTGCGCCGCGCCAATCCAGGCCAAATTGCGTGTTTGGTTTCTCTCTTAACTGGACTAATTAAAGGTGCTGTCTCTTGTATCACCGAAAGACGACAAAATTAAAAATTACTATACTCTCATGAAATGAGAGATTTTGTCACCTTTTCTCGTCTGTAACTTTTTTTCTGAATCCGATTTTTTTTTTATAGGTACCTATATTTAAAACAATCACAACATTTGCCGCCCCCTTTTTGCCGCCATGGGCCGGGCCCATGTGGCCATCCCCTAGATCCGGCCCTGTTTGCGTAGTCGCAGACTTCCTATTGACCTTTATTTTTTAGACGGAAAACTACTCAACGGCGATTCTTTAAAACTGCCGTGATTTTCTTCTCTGTGCGAAGAAAATTCTGCAAAAACCTCAAAAAATGATGTCAATTTGCTCTCCTTTAGAAAATAACGTAGAGACGGAGATTTTCAGATACCGCAAAGGAGAAATGTGATTGCGGACTTACGCCGTCGATACATATTTTTTTCGCTTTAATACCTAACGCTCTCAGTAATTTTTTTGCTTATGCGCTGAAATGGAGATGTTGCATGGGTGAGGAATTTGCGATTTGACCGTTAATTCTTGTGTGAAAGTTCGCGAGAAACACGATGGTGCCACTGGTTTTCTCTGAAATCATCTCCCAAGCTCAAAAAAGGCTCTCAAGTTGACGTCAAAATGGAGGGGATATCCCACGCTATCCTGAGAGTCCACCTCTAAGTACATCAAAACAAACTCTCCATGCAAATATAGGGAGCAAATACATTGACAGGGCTGCCACTTTATTTGGGGACTCCAAAACTGAAAACACGGCAACCCTGCTAATGTATTTTCTCCCTATCTTTGCATGGAAAGTTTGTCTTGATGTAGAGGTGGACTCTCAGCATAGCGTGGGATATCCCCGTCATTTTGGCCTCAACTTTAGAACTTTTTTTGAGCTTGGGAGTTGATTTCAGAGAAAACCAGTGGCACCATCGTGTTCCTCGCGAACTTTCACAAAAGAATCAACATTCAAATCGCAAATTCCTCACACATGCAACATCTCCATTGAAGGCAAGCCAAATAAACGTTCTTCACATGCTTGCGAATGAATGTCGATGAGAGAGCATAATACCTTTTTGTGAACGATGAGTCGTCTGGTAGTGGTGCATCGTTGACCAGCTGTGCCAGCACAGGCAAAGACGGCCGACTGAATTACCATATCGATGTCGGCATCTTCTGCTACAATTATTGCATTGTTACCACCGAGCTCCAGGATGGATCGCCCGAACCGTTGTTGAACTTCCACGCCGACCTGATTAAAAAAAAAAAAATAGTAAAACCTAAAAAGATCAGCTGAGAAATTCATGGTTCATGATGAGAAAATTGATTCATATTTCCGAGAAAACATTTAGCAATAAAGAATTACTATATCGCGATGGTGAAACTACCGAAGCACGTATCTCTGTTTGCGACGTCGTAGACTTCCTGTCATACTTTATTTTTTAAACAGAAAACCACTCAACGTAAATTCTTGAAAACTTCTGTGTTTTTCCTCTTCGTGCGGAGAAATTTCTGTGAAAATTTCAAGGAATGATATTGATTTGTTCTACTTCAAAAAAAATAAAATGTGAGCGTAGATTTTGAAATACCGCAAACAAGATACGTGGTCTGTTAGTTTCACAGTAATTTTTTTTTAATTTATTTATTAAATTATTTTAATTTACAAGGTGACACGATTATTCAAAATGCATACGGGGTAGCTATACTTATTTGACGGAACTTAACTTAATAAAACCCCGGGACCGCCTGAGGGAGGGCACTACATCGGGGGTCAATATGTATAACTGGCTAATTTTAGAATCGACATAGGTACAGGCCCGGACTTAGGGCGTGTGCAGGGCGTGCGGCGCACACGGGCGCCAGCCTTTGGGGAGCGCCACGAAAGAAGAAGAGAGGGAAAAAAGGGGGGAAAGGAAAAGGGAAAAAAGGGAAGAAAGGACAAGGGGAAAAAAGGAAAAGGAAACAAGGTTGGGCAGTGAAAGCAAGGAAGAAGGGGGGAAATGGAAGGAAAAAGGAGGCAAGAAAAGTGAAAAGAGAGTCCTCGAGAAAGGGGGGGGGGGCATAAAAAACATAGACAAAATATAAAGAGAATTGCCGTCTAAAGGTAAATTTTCAGGACAAAAACTCCACCTGGTCCATAGACGGTCAGGCGCCCCTTGAGCCTAAATTTGCGGCTGTACAGAAATACAAGAGTAGGCATGTAGTAAGGGGGCGCCATAAATCCATCGAACAGGAGCCGACATAGCATTTTAGACCAGGTCCTCCATCTTGGATTTGAGAATTTTTAAACATAGTTAAAATTCGAGTTTCCAGTCGAAAAATACCCTCAGACACCGAGTTTCAAAAAAATCCATCGAACAGGAGCCAACGTAGCATTTTAGGCCACGTCCGCCATCTTGGATTTGAGAATTTTCAAAAATCGACTAAAAATTGGAGTTTTCCGTCGAAAAGTACCCCTGATCTCGCGGTTCACAAAGCTCTAACGAACAGAAACGGAGGCCAGAACTGGGGCTCATTTTAGGTCACATCCAACATTTTGGAGTTGAGAATTTTAAAAAGTTGACTAAAAATTCGAGTTTTCCGTTGAAAAATACCGTGAGATACCGCGTTTCACAAGACTCGAACAAACAGAAACCGAGATAGCATTTTAGCCCACGTCCGCCATCTTGAATTTGAGAATTTTAAAAAATGAACTAAAAATTCGAGTTTCCTGTCGAAAAATACCTCCTGACACCGAATTTCAGAAAAATCTATCGAACAAGGGCCGAGGTAGCATTTTAAACCATTTCGGATTTTCGAGTCTTGAATTTTTTTAATTTTGACAGATTTTGATTTAAAACGCGTGATTCTCAAAATCGAAGCTCAGATTCGGATTCCTCGTAAAAAATCGATGCGATTTAATGTATCATACCCTGACACCGAATTTCAGGAAAATCCATCGAACAGGAGCCGAGATGGCATTTTAAGCCACGTCAGTCATTTCAGATTTTCGAATTTGGAAAATTTGACTTAAAACGCGTGATACCCAAAATCGAAGTTCAGATTCGGATTCCTCGTTAAAAATTGATACAATTTCATGTATCATACCCGAGCATAGCGTGAAGGAAAGAGACGTAACGTAGACATACTGATTCGAGCATATGAATCCAACGTGGCAACATGGGTAGTGCTCAGTGGGTCAGCGGAGGAGGAAGAATAAGAATTTATCGTGAGGAATTCCTCGGGACGAAACCGAACGCTAAGCGCCGCGGCGGCGTAGTTCAAAGGGAAAGTATGACAGAATCTACACGCGTCGTTAAACCTTTTTCCTTCACGCTATTTTAACATATGATACATGAAATCTCATCAATTTTTCACGAGAAATCCGACTCTGAGCTTAGATTTTGGATATTACGCGTTTTAATCTATTTAAAATCGTAAGAGAATTTACAGAATTGTCCTTGAAAATTGATCACACATTAGTGTTTTTTTACGTCATTAAACCTCTTTCCTTCACGCTATTTTAAAATTTGATGCATGAAATCGCATCAGTTTTTCACGAGGAATCCGAATCTGAGCTTAGATTTTGGATATTACGCGTTTTAATCTATTTAAAATCGTAGGAGAAATTACAGAATTGTCCTTGAAAATTAATCACACGTGGGTACGTAAGTGATTTTTTACCCCGTTTTTCTTCTACGTTCACGTAATGAAATTAGATCAACAGTTGACTCATCGACTAGTCTAGCCTAACTCCCCAGAATCGGTCTAAAAGGCGAACGATTTTATCAGATAAGGTGTGCGGTCCTAGTTTCCGGGCAATTGCGGTTTGATGGAAGCTGCGATGAGGAGAAACGGAAGATATGCGAAACTCGGGCGGATATTATGTGAGAAACCAGGTAGGGGAAAGGCTTTCCCTCCGAAAATTTAGTGCTCGGGCCAACTTACATGGTCACTGGAGCATTGTATAGCAGGTTGTGGGAAACTATTTTTTTGCAGCAACAACCAATTGGATCGCATTTTGCAAAAAGGAACTAAGAGTATTTCAATGTTGCTGGGATTGTGCAACTTAGGTACATTCTTTGCAAAAAGTAAACTTTGCGACGGTAATTTTCGTCTCGAATTCATAGTTTATTGGGAGTAGAGGTGAAACTAGTTTAGATGTTCGTTTATGTTTGCAAGGTTAGCGACATTGGAATGCTCTTGCATAGGTATCAACGATGAGACTGCAGAAGCGTGTACCTTGTTCGGTGCTGGAGCTAGACATTTCGTCGTTTCCCGAACGAAGGAACGTAACGCCATTCCAAGGTTGTAAAATTGATTCAAATAGTTCAAATATCTACGCGAATATACCCGTGCAATTTTTTCCAATATTTTTGTAATTTTTGCACGGGATCGGAGGAAATATCTGTGATTTTTGCAGCTAGATTGTACCTAAGATTCTCCTGGAAAAATTACAATTTGCAAAGGTAAATTTGACAACATTGATATGTAATTACGTTTTTTCGTGAGGATACGGCGCGGTGATCCCTTTGTGATGGATCTTTACTATCTTTACCCTCTTGCCTTGCAGAAAGCCCCGAGATGTGGCCATGGTGCTGAAGGCGCCAAAATAAATGAGAAATAATGATATATTGTTGACGCATATGGAACGCCTTCATTGTGAAAAGATACTTCCTAGCAAAGTCCCAGAGGCCCAATAGTTGCATCATTCCAAAGTCCAGTCAACATCTAAGCAGTGTAGATTGGCGAGTTCTGCGGTTACTTGAGATAATCCTTTAATTCAGAATGACGACGCGTAAAAAAACGCCTTCATTGGGAAAAGATACTTCCTTGCGTCGTCTCAGAGGACGAATAACTGCATCATTTCAAAACCCATCAACAGTGTAGTGGCGTAGATCCTGAAGTAATGCGGTTGCTTGGGATAATTCTTTAATGCAGAATAGCGACGCGTAAAAAACTCCTTCATGGGGAAAAGATACTTCCTAGCGTGGCTTCAAAGGCCGAATAGTTGTATCATTCAAAAACCCATTAACGGTGTAGTGGCGCAGACCAGTGAATAATGCGGTTGCTTCAGATAACTTTTCGATGAACCGTGACGACGCATAAGTAAGTAAACCCTTCATCGTGAAATGATACTTCCGACGAAAAATTCAATCCTTTAAAAGCTTCGACGGATTCATGGTGAAAATCATTGAAAACAAAGTACAAATTATCACGACCCCCACCTGCTGTCCAACTTTACAACTGCCAGTGAATGATACCAAAGGAATCCTCTTGTCCCTCGCGATTGCCTGGCCGATTTCGGAACCTCCTAAACATAGAGACGCAATACCGCCTGGTAAATTGTTCTTCTCGAGGACTTTCGACACGATTTTGGTAGTGGCTATGGAGCATAATGGAGTGCTTGGCGCTCCTTTCCAAAGTAAAGTATCCCCACAAACCTGGAATGTCAGAGAAAAAATGGTCATCCACCTCATTCAACTTCATCAGTATTTTCTGAGTGTTAAGATTTATTTGAGGAGTGAGTGCAATGATGCCCTCAACTCAATGACATTCTCACGTTCTCCCGTACCCTCTCAAGTGAAGATTATTATCGATATCTAAAGTTGAATAGTGCATATCTCCATTGTAACGTTTAAACATTAATGAATGTGTTCTTTTTATTTCTAGCAGAGATCTAATCAGAACGTTTTAAGATGAGTAGTATAAAAAAATTAAGTACAGAAAATTGCAAGGAAAACTGTTGTTTCGCGTTCATCAATATCAATAAAATAAGAACGGAGATTTATCCACCTTTCTGTACGCATTTTTCAACTTTAGCCACCGATACTTCAGTGAGCATATTGGATCTTGTTTGTATGAAAGGAGAGAATTTAGTCTTCTCGTCTTTCTCTTCGGCAACAGGTATAGTTCAGTCGTATGATAGAGATCTACTTAAAGAAAGTGTTACTGTTAACGAAGCAGTTTCTGCTTAATCGCATTAGGTACAAAACTCTTTTATCATTAGAAATTAAGAATCATGCAAAGCAGAAAATGGGAAACGTTAACTCGAATTTTTCCCTACTGTACACTGGAAAAAAAAAACACATTGGATCTAGAGCCCAGACTCTTGAAAACATTGACAAGAAAAAATACTCTTGATTCAATCGGATTTTTGCTTGAATCAAAACGAAATCCGCTTAAATTAAGAGGCTTGGTTCTTGATTTAAGCTAGATTCTGATTGAATCAAGAGTACTTTTTCTTGTTGATGTTTTTAAGAGTCTGGACTCTAGATCCAATGCGTCTTTTTTCCAGTGTAAGACTTTTTTCTTTCTCTTTTTCTGTTTATAAAGAAAACCCTTCTTTTTAACGAAGATATTCCATACATATTATATTTATTTTTATGCTGAAATCTTACCATTGCAATAGCACTGTTCCAACCGTAGACGGCGACGGGGAAGTTAAAGGCTGAGATGACACCTACAACACCAAGAGGATTCCACTGTTCCAGCAATGCATGATCGGGTCTCTCTGATGGGAGAATCTGACCGGACAAACTTCTAGACAAGCCCACCGCATAATCACAGATATCTACATATTCTTGAACTTCACCGATTCCTTCAGGCAGTATCTTCCCTATGAAGCAGATAGTTAACAGTTACCCAATACCTTGGTATTAAGCAGGGTTTAAAAAATATCTCATCTTTTTGATCAACATCATTTTTAGTAGACATACCGAAATGGATCAGAGCTATCCATAAATCTTGTGATGTTTTCCATAATATTTTATACGCCCTTCCCTTTTACATGAAAACTTATTTTTCTTACAGTGCACTTGAAATCGTTTGAGTAAAAAAAATCTGTTGAAATCAGAAACGATAAATTAACCCATATAATAAACCACTAGACGAGGTACGAATTTAATCATTCTTTCATTATACAGGGATGTTGTAGGCCACTGTCATGGTTTCTGAGACGCGGGAGTAAGTCTGTCGGTATCGGTTCAGGTTCAAACACTAGAGAGATTTTCACGTGTATGTTTCTGCTTCAAAAGTTGCGGCATTGCAACCTTAACGTTAATGTGCGATTTTATTCAAGTACATAGATCATGGCTTATTTTATGACATACAAATTTATGCATGAAAAACGTTAATATCTCAATTAGGCGTTACTCACAGTAATTTTTGTTGCAAAAATCGCATTTACCGTACAATTTTGAAAAGAAATTTGCATCTGGTATAATAATCTTTTCACCTAACTTTTTCGATATTTTTTATATATTTTTTTTAAACAAATGAGGGAAAACGAATTGATAAGGGTCAATAAAATTATTTAAAAGCCACCATCTTCTTCACGTTCATGTTTATGGATCACTAATGCAAAGTTCTAGCGACAACCCCCATTGACACGCCGCGCGCCGCGCGGCTCACATTGATGCGCTTGAGCGAGCCGAGCGGACGCGGTCGAGAGACCAAAAACGCCTACATTTTTGCGTATCTGCAACACGCACTTCCATAGAATACGAATAGTTGTATCCAAACGCCGGTGCAAGGCGAGCGATCATGAGCATCGAGTATGCGACATTGATATTGGTAAGCCCTGGATAGACGATCAAATTCCGAACCAATTCCGATCAAAGTAGACATGCTGATGACTGATGGTCACCATCTACCATCAAATTTTGACGGGCCGCACTTATTTGTTCAAAGTAAGATTAGAATGGAGTGCCACCATTCATCATTTCCTGCCACAGGAAACATTTCTGCCAAGTTTTCATTTTAAAATGAAGCAAATTAATGAGTTTAAGACTGATGACTCCCGACACTTTGATGCTACTTTGATCGGAATTAGTTCGGGAATTTGATCGTCTATCCAGGGCTGTACGATCTTACCCATCTCTAGAGAAACTAGTTTTCCGAGAGGAACGATCTTCTCGCGCAACGCGTTTCCTATTTGTCTGACGATTTCTCCTCTTCGCGGAGCCGGCAAATCGGCCCAGAGCTTCCATGCCTCGGAGGCGGCTGCGACGCAGTTGTCCAAATCCTTCAGCGATCCTTCGCGAACACTGGCGATTGGAGTTCTGCTGGCTGGACTGTACGAGTTCAGAACCTGAAATATGCGATAGTGAACAATTCATCAAAATTACACTTAAAATAACCTATAGTGAGCGTGGGTGCTCAGTACTCAGACTCACATGGCTAAAAATTGGACTGCATTTTGCAATTTGGAACTGTAGATTCTGGCTCATCTGAAAAAACACTTATGTGCATAGGGAAACCAATGGCACATACGTTGTTTTTAAACTGGGCCAGAATCTATGGTTCCAAATTTCCGGATAATCAATTATTGATTATCCGCTCGTCCTGACTATCCGAAATCACGTGTATTTAATAAGCAAAGCTGCGATTTCCAGTCTAGTCTCTTATGTGTTTTGGTCTTTAGTTTTGGCTTTGTTGGTTATATTAGCATAATGGGGTTCTAAAATTAGGGTTGCCATAGTTTCAGCGAGATTAAATTTGTAGGTTTTCACAAATTTCACCTCATTCACCATATGATTATGGTCTAGATACTGTCTACTGATATCTATGTATCTGATTCTGCATGAGAGCGTGTTTTGGTGCGTTTCAAATCGTGCCACTAATGAAAATAATGGACGATCCAGCTCTACTCTGCGCATGCTATGGAAAAATGCTGTATAAGCTTTCAGGAGTTGCCAAATTTCCCCTGAAAACATTGATTTTTGAGGAGAGCTATGGATGGATATTTCTCCTTGCAATTTCCCCTTACTTCAGATAAAATGCGAATATTTTTTCTGAAAAATCAGAGGGAAAGTGTTCATTTCCCCTAAAAGTTTGTGATTTATCAAAAGAAATTTTGGCAACGCCTGAAAGCTCATACGTCGTACTTTCTCTGATTTCTAATGCAACGATAGATCCCAAAATACATTGAGTAACTAGACTAGTCCAATTTTTGAATTGTTGATCACCTCTTTGCATAAGACGGGCAGTTTGAGCCCAAAAGACGATTTCGCCGGGTTTTGTAAAAGACCAAATGAATTTCACTCAACTATGGATCACTTTAATAAGTGCACAGATATGTGCGCTATTACAGTACACCGAGCAGTGGCACTGCAATGTAAAACGCTGAGCCTCGTTGGAGCCCGTAAAATACGGAGGAGTTGTCAGCTCTGATGACTTCAGCATCTGCAAAATGCTAATTTTCCTTCCAGCCGGCTGTTATGCAACCATGCATGACATCCATGTCGAAAGAATTGCCGCTCAAAATTCTGGAACGGCGCATAGGAACTAAATGTCACCGTGTTTTGACGAAACAAGAAGTTACTTAATTATCTTGGTAAAAATTAGAGGACCGCAGTTCCACGCGGTAAAAATTTTATTATATTCAGCCTGAGGTCGGATAGTTCTCATTTCTAATCAACGGAAAACATGATCAAACCTGTCCATTGGCGTCCCATTTTCCGTGATACACTCCGGAATTTTCTTCTGTGAGATCAAGCTGCTTCAGAAAGCTGTATTCTGGGTTATTTATTAAAAAGTCCTTGGGGTCCGTTGAGAAAAGTTTAGAAACTTGCAGCAAGACTTGCTGTCTACTACCTTTGACCGACCACTTCGTAAAAAGTCCCACCGTTGCACTCATGACGACCGTTTTTTATGGCTCCGTTTGGTAAAAGTAAACGCACCATACGAAAATCAACACAGAAAACACAAACAATATCCGGTAGTTGTTGCGGTGCTTTTCATTTGAGCGGCCTGCGTAGGCCGATCCTACGGTGCGAGTGAAACTAAGCTGCTGACAATGAGATGCGCTAGCCTTTTCTCGAGTTCAGACAAACTGGGCAAGGTTTATCATAGAGATAAGCGGCAAACAGCCTTTAGCTACAGTTGTCTCATCATGTTCGTAATCATCGTTCAATAATTATCGATCGGCCGCTAAACATATTTACCGTAACACCGACTGCTTTCTCTTTCCATTTCTTGTTTGTCGATACCACCTGATTTCCCTCACGGTTTCCCAACATACTCAGAAAAGATTTTTGCATCGGATCGCTCGGTCATTCAGACGTTTAACGTTTAAATCTTTGACTTAAAATTAGTCTATCCCAAAATTTAATTAAGATTCCAGGCAAAATTTTCTGATTATTCAATAATCAGTGGATGATTACAGATTTTAAGGAAAAAGAACTACTCGATAACTAATCGATATGCTGACAGGTCATATTAATTTTAAAACGCATGGGGTGGTCACGAGCTCGCTTCATTACCTACTTTGCAGATAAGACTACTGCAATTATGACGACTCACGGATGAAATTCATTGGAATACACTTCGCAATAAGAAATTATTCCTGACTCATCTGTGAAAGTACTTATCTGCTTTGGGAAATTAAAGGCACGAATGTTGTTTCTAAAATGAGCCAAAAATAGAACAAGATAGTTGTACCTTTTTTTTACTTGAGCTATAGACCTAAAATATTTTGTTCTTGACTAAGGAACAAGCTGAAGCTACTTAATGTGGAACGTAAGCATTTGTTTTCTGTACACGCAATCTTCCTCTGATTTTTTAGTCGTTTTGCTCCTGTTTTCTGATTGTGTCCGGTTTTCCTTAATTTATTTCTCCCCCTTGACTTTTCAAGGATATTCCTGACTGTTGCAACTCTGAATATGCCAGAAACATCAGTTTTACGCCTGCAGGAGAAGTCCGAGACTTGGAGGACACGAGCGACTAATCGTATAGTTTAAAATGCAGAATACGGGGAAGGACTATAATGAACGCGTGGAGCGATTAAATGAAAGTTAATTAATAATAATCGGATTAAGTCGCAGGGTCTTTCTTGAAAAAATATGTACAGCCTCACCCGTGATTGTAGGCTTTCAACACTTTTTAAATGCGTCAGTCCCTGACCCTAGTTTGCCGCGTTAGACTTAGACAAGCAACTAAACTAACTCCGTGACAGTGCGTAGAGTATCACAAAAATTGAAGGCGCCCCAGGCCGCGATCGTGCTGCAGTGACTGCATGCCGCTGGAATCAAGTCTATTTTAACTTGCCGCGCGAACGTTTTCCTCGACGAGTTCTACCGTGCCAAGGCAGAACGCCGTATGAACCTTCAGACGTTGCCAAATTTCCTTCAACAAATCACGAATTTACGGGCAAATTTGTAAATATTTATCTTTCAATTTTGCAGAGAATTTTGTTTCTAATTTGATCTAAAAGCTCTGAAAATTTTAAGGAAAAATATTCAAAACTTACTTTAAAAATAAATACTTTCTGCGAGGGAATTTGGCAACATGCGAATGCTCATACGGCGTTTTTCCTTAGCACGGCAGAGTTGCCGTGCTCTCTTCTCGATGTCGCCGTTCCCGTCCTTTCCTCGGTTGGCGGTGGGCGCGCCTGTCCTTCCAGAATTTCTCCTGGTCCTTGATTTCGTCGGGGATCATGCCTTTGGGTATGTCAGCTGAATGTGAATGCGGTCGGCCGGACCGGAGTAGAGCGGCCTCAGCATAAGTCTGGCTCTCTCACTTGCCCGGACATCCAGAGGAATGAGACACGGCGGAGAAAGGGAAATATTTAATATGGGGGATAAAAAAGAGAGAAAGCCCTGTAAAAACCGTCATATGAGGCCCCATGGGGCAGCTGGAGTGAGCTTCAAAGTACTTACTCAGATCCGACATTGTTACTGTGGGTTTGCATAATCGTCTCTCTGAAGGGGATTTTTGCGAGCTATATGTTTCGAAGTACCCTTGACATCATTTCATGCTCGCTAGTGCTCTTTTCTCAAATTTATCGTGTCGCTTCATAAACAGAGGAGCAGCTCAATTTTTAAAAAATAAATAAGTAAATAAATAAATAAAAGTTACGTATCCTTGAAAAAAAAGCAAACTGAAATGTCAATAAAAATACACTCCTGGCAAATACTTGCATGGAGTTAAAATTGGAATTCTTATTTAAATTAATCAGATATCGACGGTAAAACTACCAAACCACGTATCTCGTTTGCGGTGTTTAAAAATCTACGCTCGCATTTTATTTTTTTGAGGTAGACCAAATCAATATCATTCCTTGAAATTTTCACGGAATTTTCTTCGCACAAAAAGGAAAAATCACAGAAATTTTCAAGATTGGACGTTAAGTAGTTTTTCATTTAAAAAATAAAGTATGACAGGAAGTCTGCGACGTCGCAAACCGAGATACGTGGTTTGGTAGTTTCACCGTCGATATGCTTAAATCAGAAGCATCCGAGGCAAAATGTTACTCGATTCCATATGTAAGTACCTAACATAATACCTACGTCATTGAAACAATTGCGCGATAGGTACAAGTTTTCTTGTGCAATTTTGTCTGTTACACCAGTTTCGTCGACTCGCAAAGCTTCGTCAAGTTTTGTCGGTTGGCGAAACCCAAAACGTTATCATTTTTGTCGGTTGGTGAAACGTTATCTAAGGATTGACGTGGTTCCCTCGAAATTTTTTCACTGTATCGTTTTGCACGTTCACACGAAACCAAAAATGAAAAAGAAGAAGAAAAATGAGGGAGAAAAATGATAAGAATTGCTGTACCGCCGGAGGCCAGACATCATCTTGCCGCTTGCCAATTCAAAATTGTAAATGATAAGCAAGGGCCTTAAAATAAAAGGCGAGAAAAATTTAACCGTCAATTATTCTAAGACCAGTGAATATATCCTCCCGGTTCCATCAGGATAAAAATTGTGTGAAAAGTTAAGTGCGTGACGAATCAACGGAAAGCAGACTAGCGTGATCCTTTTGCCCTTATACCCACTTTAATCTCTGTGTTCGGTTTTCGTCTGAGCTTTCATTAAAAATGAAATCTTTACTTTTCTTCGGACTAACTTGCTTCCTTCATTTCACTTTGGCTCATCATCTTCACGATAAACATCCGAACAATCCAGATCATCCTCAACGTGCGCTTCACGATTTGTTTGTCAGTTGCTCTACTTGCGAAATAAAGTGGGTTGCCTCTCCGCTAGTTGCATTTAGACCCTCTTATCAGAATAATAGAATTTGTAGATCTACAGACGGGTGGATTGTAGGGATGTTGTTCTCCGATCCTTCAACTGGTCGAATGTACTGTCGGATTGCAGATAATGGAAAAGAGTTACGGAAAAACAACTTCGAGGTCCTCACGGTTAATGGAATGGAAATTAGGCGTCAGTCAGAAGGACCTGTTCGTGCTTTTACTCAGGATGAAAACCAGAATGTAAAAACAGAGGGACATTGTTCAAGGACTAGATTAAAGGAGCTCATAGAAAAGTTCATGGAACACCACGATAGAAAACATGGGTAGGTACTGAAATAAGTGACAAAAACAAGGATTTTAATCTTTTTTGAAGGCGTAATACTTGAGTGGCTACTGTTTAGTAAGCGAAAAACTATATAACTATAAACTATACTATATCCTTCTTGTGTGTATTCGTATTAAATAAATATTTGTCTCACTATGATTTTTGCTCAAATCGAGTTTTCTTTTTTGATAGTTCTTTTACCTTGAGTATTTGTTTTAAGGAAATTAAAAATTTCGACATTTAAGTTCCCTTCGTTTAAAACGAATTCCTCATCTTGAAAACTTGAAAATTCTCAAAACAAATACCCTGAAACTAAAACTTTTGAATTTTCTTCTTCAAAATCTTGAATAAATACCTATGCAATCTTATACGATTTTTTTTTGTTAAAATTGCAGTTGATATGTTTTTTTATGAGTGAGATACTGAGGTAAGTTTACCCTGGCTTCCCTGAAAAGTATTTAAGGGAAAAAGGTATTAAGCGCGAGGGTCCAATGGACAAACAACGCATTTCCTGGAACGCGAGTTCAGAAAGACCCTGTCAAAAAGTGCCCCATTTGGAAACGCAGGGATTTCCTTCAAATTCGGCCTACAAATAAGAGCTTGAACATTTTCCAGACAATTCGCATTTAATCGAAGGTTTGGCAACACTTGCGTGTTCATACGGCGTTTTTTCTTAATCATTCAGTGATAATATCCGAGAATGAGACAATGATTTCGATAATAACGCCTCGATGCAATGCAATTAGGTATTCGTGCTCTATGGACATCCGTGATGCATACTGAAAATTGAAGGCGCTCTGATTGTTTAAGCCCATGAAGCAGGACTTGTAGCGACACTCTCTCGGCCTTAGTATGGAGTTGGGATATAATATCATGATTTCTTGATGTGTGAAACTGATTAAAAAATACTCTCTGCTATCCTATCTCCTTAGTTTCAATCAGAAAATTTCGCATTGCCACACATTCGGTACGGCACTCCAGACGCTGCTGCGTGCAATGCCTCATGGACAAGAAGGGTGATCTAAGCGCCTTCAATTTTTTTAAATGCAACACGCGTGTCCAGCTGTATCAAGGCGTTATCAACATCATTGACTACGCTGCATACATGTTGACTAAGATATCAACATGAGAAGCTCCATCCCATCTTATTCTACCCGAGGGTTGTTTAAAAATTAATTTGAAAAATGTGCTCAATACAAAATGCTAATATTTTCAAATAAAGACACTTTAATCGCGATCTTTGTCTCTTTTTTGGGGCACAAATTCACTAGTTGAAGTTACTCAAGACTTAAGACTGCCGTTGAAACTATAATCTAGCAATGTGTGTGATAAAGCATTGCAAAGTTTATACAAGGTGTTCTAGACCACCCGCGCTAGCCTTCCTCCCGGTTATTTTAGGTTATTTCAGGTACCTAGGGAAGTTATATCGATGGTGAAAATGCAGAAGTGCGGATCTCGGAAAGACGGAAAACACGATTTTCCAGAAGAGTAAAAAAACTGTCTACATCCCTCTTTATTGTTAGTAGAAGGGTAATAATTCTTGAAGACTTGAAGATAGCGAGAGTAAGATGTTTTTTCAGACTCCATCAGCACTTTGAATAATTTCTCGAACTGTCGGAAAATACGGCAGAAATGCCGAGATTCGCGTTTTCGGCACTGAGAATTAACACTTCATCAGGAGATACGCATTTTTGCAATTAGTGTTTTAAACTTGTTGGTGGATTTTTGGATCATTTAAAGACTGAAAAAAGGGTTTCACACTTAAAATTCCTTATCGGATAAGATTTAGTTTGATCTCATGATAATACAATAGGTAGACTGTTTTATACAACGACAGTTGTATTATAGAGTCAAACAAGTCATGCAATGCTTCATCTAAAGGTCAAAAGTGTGATTTTCTCATTTGAGAGAGGTCCCTAGTTGCCTAACTGCGGGATGGTTCGGTAATTTTCATTTGGTCATATATTATAGCCGACAAATGCATTTCCGCGCATCGGCCTGTTACTCCTTCATTAAACTAATGTAACTTATTGTTTCAAAATTTCGATCGCTTTGTGCTGTCTCTACATATCGACGGTGAAAGTCGGCAATCACATAACTCGGTTTGCGACGTCGCAGACTTCCTGTCATACTTTATTTTTTAAACGGAAAACTACTCAACGGTAATTCTTTAAAACTGCCGTGATTTTTCTTCTATGTGCGAGGAAAATTCTGCAAAAACTTCAAGGAATCATGTCCATTTGTTCTCCTTTAAAAAAATAACACAGTTGCGGAGATTTTCAGACACCGCAAACGAGTTATGTGATTGCCGACTTGCACCGTCGATATACTTCACATTGACTTTAATTTTAGACATATTCGTTATTTCCCCACTTGAACCAATTGGCAAATAGTGCGCACATATATTCCAACATGATTGATATGAGTCGCGCCCTAGCGGATACTTCTAGTGTATTGGAGATTGGCGGGACCCTTCGATACTTAGGGGGGCATCCTCGGGGGTTGGGTTCCTTGGTTGTCAGGTGGGGCAGCCCCGGGGGTTGGTCTCCTTGGATGTCGAAGGGGGCAGCCCCTCGGGGTTGGACTACTTGAATACCAGGGGGGCAGCCCCGAGGGTTGGATTGCTTGGATGTCAGGTGGGACAGCCCCGGGGGTTGGGCTCCTGAGATGCCAAAGGGGGCACCCCGATGGGTTGGGCGTCGTGGATGCCNGGGGGGGGGGGGGACCCGAGTGTTGGGTTCCTTGGATGTCAGGTGGGGTAGCCCCTGGCGGATCCGGCTCCTTGGATGCGAGGTGGGGCACCCCCGATGGTTTTGCTCCCTAAAAATTACGTATCTTATGGCTGAAATTTGTACTTACTGCCTGGGCCAATGATTTGCCTTCAGTTAGCCGGCTATGCAAAATGTTTGTCGTGACGCACGAATAGTGGTATCAGAGTTTAGCATTAAGATTACGGAGTGGGTTGAAGGCGCTCTTCTGTATCCTACGTGAGGGGCCCGATACAATGATGCTGACCAAAAATATTCATAAATTCATAATTATGCTCATATAAATAATGCTCATAATTTCGGAGTCTTCAATCGAGCCGTAATTTTGAAAATTGCCCGAAGAATAATTATTATTTTGATTTGTAAATAGTCAAGTAATACACGGAAAAAAATAAATTGCTGATTCAACAATTCAATTGCTAAAAACAGTGAGTGCAATGTTTCAACGTAGATTTTACAACAAAAAAATGCTACTCTAACCATATTGTAAACTAATTTAACCACGAGGGTGGTTAAAGTAGCATTTTTTTGTTGTAAGATCTACATTGAAACTTTGCACTCACTGTTTTTAGCAATTGAATTGTTGACTCAGCAATTTGATTTTTTTCCGTGATAGTCGTAATAACAGTCGTAGTAATAGTCGTAGTAATAGTCGTACTTGGAAAAAGAGAGCCCAAACACTTGGTTCAGATTGTGGTTTTTAAGTCTTTTGCTTTGGTCATCGCATTCTCATGCAAAACAGGGAGTCGCCGTTTACAAGATCGCAACTTACTCAAAAGCGGTTGTGAATTCAATAAGTTCTCGCGGATAAAACGAGCTTTTGTCGATTAACTGTGAATAATCAAAACTGAAGAAAAGGTACACTGTTCACTAGTCCATTTGAAAGGCGTAAAGCGTGGATGGATGGAGCATGGATGTCCTCCGGGTTTCTACGGGCACTATATACAGGGTTATCCTAAAGTCACCTACCACCCCTGTAACTTTTTTCCTAATTGAGATAGAATTTTGAAACTTTGGCGATGTTCCTCGGTCAAAAGTAGCAACTTTTTGGTCCCCTAAAAATTTTGGGGGGCGGGGGCTAACTTTTTATTTTCAAATAGCAACCCCCCTTTTGTGATACCTTATTCGAAAGATAATTAAAAAAGAAAATGTTTAACGCAAACCGAAGTTTCAAACTTCTATCTAAATTAGGAAAAAAGTTACAGGGGTGGTAGGTGACTTTTAGATAACCCTGTATAACGTGTACATAGATGGCTGTAGGTTTCTGACGGTATATACGCCAAAGTGTTGGAGGAAAAATAGAAAAAAAGTATTACGTATATAATTTTTGAGAGTCCAAGCAGAGACGATATATTCTTGAGACTCCGCACTGTCTTCTTACCTACCTATGGTGTAAAAGTTATTCAAGGAAGTCAATTCTCTGATTCTCTTATTGATGACTCACGGTATTGAAGCAACTAAAGCTTCTAAACAAGTTTTAAGTATGAATAAACTCTATTTTTAATCTTAATGATTAAGAGCAGTTTCAA
Source organism: Bemisia tabaci (assembly GCF_001854935.1). NCBI lineage: Eukaryota > Metazoa > Arthropoda > Insecta > Hemiptera > Aleyrodidae > Bemisia > Bemisia tabaci. The sequence goes on from NW_017547098.1 coordinate 4,044,613, forward strand.
ATCGCTAATAATTGCAGAAATGCGTATATCTCTTGATCAACGGTCATTTTCCAATCATACAACGCTTAATCTGGCCATATGAGATCAAACTAAATCTTATCTGATAAGGAAGTGTAGGCGTGTTTTTTAGTTTTTAAATGATCCAAATCCGCCAACAACAGGTTTAAAACACTGATTGCAAAAATGCCTAATCGTGATGAAGTGTCAATTCTCAGTGCCGAAAACGCGAATCTCGGCATTTCTGCCGTATTTTCCGACAGTTCGAGAAATTATTCAAAGTGCTGATGGAGTCTGAAAAAACATCTTACTCTCGCTATCTTCAAGAATTATTACCCTTCTACTAACAATAAAGAGGAATGTAGATAGTTTTTTTACTCTCCTGGAAAATCGTGTTTTCCGTCTTTCAGAGATCCGCACTTCTGCATTTTCTGCATTTTTTTGCACTCTGTAAACTGTATAGTAGATAGATAAAACAGTAGAACTCTTTTCGCGTACCTCGGGCTTAAACGCAGAAATGCGTACCTATCTCGTTCTGGCACCTTCATTTCATCCGGCGCGCCTTACGCACAACGCCCTCTCCTCAGTATTTCCCGCCTACAGCACACGTAAGCTGATTGGCTGTTCTGTATTTTTACATATTTTCGGGAATTCGCTGGTTTTGAAAAGTTGCAGAATGCTTATCACTGGAAGGCCTCCAAAATCATTTCTTCGTAGGTACCTATTGCTAACACTCTCTTCGGGAAGCACTGCTCTCTCCAAGTAGCACAGATTGTAATTATTGTATTTAGCAAATGGGTGGTTTTTATTGGAGGATTAAGAATAAACAAGTGGTACGGAATATAACAAAATAATATGAACTATGCAAAACGATAATCCGGGTATCGGAACTTGGCTGTTTTGAAAACGCCTTCAAATGCGACGTGATACCTCACGCATTCCGGGGAGTTCAAATAGTTGCATCATTGCGCCGTAAGAATGTGACGGAAGATTCCTTCATGCACGCTGGCCTTTTCGATTTCCGTTCACATTTTTGCAGTCATCAATGCAAAGCTTAAGTGCGCTTCAGCTAGAATTGTATTTAGCAAATGGGTGGTTTTTATACGAGTATTAAGAATAAACAAGTGGTTAGAAATGAAAACAAAATCATATGAACTATGCGAAACGATAATCCGGGTTTTAATTTTTCGATTTTTTCGCGTGTTTTGCTGTCTTTTTTATTAACGATGATCGAAAATGATCCACCCGCACGTTTGCGATCGCAATTGTGATTATTTTCGTTTAGATACTCGTTAAAGTCTTGAAAATTTAGCTTTGAAAGCCAAAACCTATAACCACCGGTCCATTTCCGGAAGAAAGGCGCATAACGGAAAATTATAAAAAATTCCTCCCACAACACTGAAAGAAGTGTAAGTTTTATCAATGGTCGTTATTCATTCTAGGGTGTATGAACGTTGATATGAGTGCCCCAGTTCCGATGTATATGTCATCATCCGTGCCCAGAAAGTAGGAATGAAAACTTCAAATGCGTTTTTCTCACAACTCGTTTTTTCGGTATGTGCCCTTTTTCCGGAAAGCTCCTCAATTACATTGTAAAGTTAGGTATTGTTACTGCATCGGAGTGTAGTGTATGTTGCCTATCCACTGATTGAAGGCACGAATTATTGAAATTTATCGCAATAAAATTGAAGTACGTTGTAATTTTCCTCTGCATTGTACATTGCCTATCTTTCTACCGCATGGGACTCATTTTGTTGATTGTTTAAAATCGGCATTCATTTACCAAATAATGTAAAAAGATTGCAATTTCATGGTAAAAAAATTTCAATTTCATGGTAAAAAAATTTCAATTTTATTGCGATAAATCATTGCACTGTGCTACTTTTTGGGTATTTGATTATATGGCAGCGCGGTTTTGTTCACCTGCATCCAATCGATGAATCTCATCCGCATTCACATCGTGGCTGTCCTTCAGCTGTGGACTGGTTTCGCCAAGCGGACAATGGAGATGTTGCATGTGTGAGGTATTTGCGATTTGACTGTTGATTCTTATGTAAAAGTTCGCGTGAAACACGATGGTGTCACTGGTTTTCTCTGAAATCATCTCCCAAGCTCAAAAAAAGCTCTCAAGTTGAGGCCAAAATGGAGGGGATATCCCACGCTATCCTGAGAGTCCACCTCTACATCAAGACAAACTCTCCATGAAAAGATAGAGAGCAAATACATTGACAGGGCTGCCACTTCATTTGGGGACTCTAAAACTGAAAACACGGCATCACTGCTAATGTATTTGCTCCCTATCTTTGCATGGAGAGTTTGTCTTAATGTAGAGGTGGACTCTCAGGATAGCGTGGGATATCCCCTCCATTTTGGCCTCAACTTGAGAGCTTTTTTTGAGCTTGGGAGTTGATTTCAGAGAAAACCAGTGGCACCATCGTGTTTCTCGCGAACTTTTACATACGAATCCACAGTCAAATCGCAAATTCCTCACCCATGCAACATCTCCATTGCGTTGGTTTTCCTTGAGCCAGTCGACCTGCCAGACGCCCCCGAAGTACCCATCGCGGTAGGTCTGCGGGTCATCGCCAAATCCACTCTTGGCAAACGGTACACGACGCGCTGGAGCTTTCTGCACCGATAAACGGTCAAAAACGAGTATTTTAGACAGTTTGGTGAAAATTCATTGGATGCGCGTTTTTCGCCAATCGCGCACACCACCGGGCTCCTGGAGCATTTCCGGTTATAAAATCGGACTTAGTACGTCATTTCCAGGGGGACTACATCAGTTTTAGCCTGAAGGAAGAACTTTCGACTTTCACCCCAAAAATTTAGTCCATGTAACCCCTGTCGACTAGGAAACCTTACAAAACCAATTTTTAAAACTAGCCTCCTATTAAAATTTCGCCATTTGAATCCCTAAAGTCCTCTCCAAGAAGCTGCAGTGCTTTTTTAAAAAAGATCTGACTGTTTTACAAAGGAGACACTTGGCAAAGTGACTAACTATTTAGTCTCTTAAGTTAAAATAAAGACTGTTAAGTTGACAGAGGAAGGCCAAGTTAACAAAAATAAACAAAATTTATTGAGCTCTTACTATGATACAATTTATCTTTACATCATATTTACATCCATAGATAATAAACGATAAACTTAACTTTGGAACATGAAACCATTTTTCTTTTCAATTTAAAAGAGCACTGTAAAAAAAATCTTTGTATCACAAAGATGAAGGGGAGAAAAGTACAAGAAAAAATGAAATAAATTGATGGGCTATGTTTCTTTTTCCTCCTTTATCGGGTTGTATCAGTATAATACTCACTTTTCCTTTTTCATTCAAATTGGGCGAAAAAGGAAAAGTGAGTATTATATTAAATTGATGGGCCAAAAGAGAAGGTGCAAATTTAAGCCATCTGATACATGATTCCTAACCAAAATTTTGCATTAAACACTATCTACGCAATGAAAATTACTAAAATCAACTCTTAACTAAGATATTGACGATTTTGGTTTTGATCAGGACAAATGAATCAGAATGCCTAAATTTGCACCATGTCCAGTGGTCCATTGTTTTGTAATGAATGGCTTACTTACTTCAAACAAATTATCAGTTTTAAAAAAGTTGATAGTTCAGTTTTAAAGCAGTTAATTCCATTTGGGTATAAAATATTGACAGCTATAACTTCCGACAAAATTGTGTGATGAGGAAGGATTGCAGGGCTGCTAAACCATGAAGTCTGCTGCATATGCTGCTTTTCCAATGAAATATGAGAGGGTTAGTAATGCATGTACAGATGGATAAATTATGATGTTCTCCTCCTTTTCCAGGCATGTGGCAGGAACTGAAAAATAAATGTAAATTGTAGTGTAAAGATTCATGATAATTGAGTCATTTTTTGTAGTAACAACATATAGGGTTTATAATGCTCTTATTATTTCAGTATTTATTACTTACATTTTATTTTTTTCAGGAGGCCAATCTTACAAATTTGCCTGAAATCCGTTACCATTGATTTTTCTTTACACCTGGGAGAAAAACCATTAAAATTTTTAGACTTCGTGCGACGGTTCTCCCATGAAAAAATAAATTTTCCGTAGTAATACTGAAATAGCGCAGATGAGAGACATTCCCTCATCCACAGGATGACAAATTTTTCACCCAAAATCTTCTGTGTTTGCATATTATCCAATAAAAATCATTAGCCTAAAAGTTTGTTTCATTTGCTACAAAGTAAACTCAAAGATGCACAATTTGAGCAACATTTGCAAAGCTGGTACATCGTTTCTACAAAAAGTGGCCCTTCTTTAAAAGCAGCCTTTGGATACTTGATAAATGAAGGTACTGCAATGTTCCAAATCAAGGGCTTTGAAGCATATCATGCTTCCAACAATCATAAAAACTGATGCTGAAACTCTACATAGTAATATGAGGCAAGTAAAAACTCAATTAAGGGGCTTGGAAGACAAGGAGCATAAGTGCAGTTTTTATTATATTGGTAAAAACGAGTTTGAAGTTCTGGATTTTACTCAGACCTACAAAGTGCTCCGAACACCTTCAAAATTTCCAAGTGTTTGTCTCACACATTCATGAACGTCTCCTGAAATTTTCAGCTCAGTTGAGCCAAAGTGAGGCCAGCAGTTGGGCATAAAAAGACGGTAGGTCTCACTTAGCCCGCGTCCGCTCTAAACGAAAAATGCACTTATCCCATTTGCTGTTTTCTCCGCGTCAAATGACTTCTAGACAAAATCGCTTGGTATTCTAATAGACCTTACCTTTAACTACCAAAAACACGCACAACTCAATTTTGATCAAAGAGATGCTTCTGAGCACACAATTTTATTTTTATTTTCATCCTTTCTTTTCCAACACGGACAAACACAAAATGGTCCGGATTTCTGTTTCCCCTTCGCCTTTCCTTCCTGTTTTTATATACCGTGCTTTTAGTAAGGTCCAGTTGATTTTTTGTATCTCACATGTTAAAATACAAGCATAATGAGCTATGGCACGCAGCTGAGGTGGTTGGGCTCTAATCTCAAGCTTTGTATTAGCAATTAAATGAACACAATTTTTAAACTGTGAAGTTGTTTTCCATGCTTACCTAGTTTAACAGATTTTGAACCTGAAGAGAACAGATTTACTTTCCCTGAGACGACTTTGGCTTTTAAATTGATACACTTAATCTTGGCTAACAACTGAAATAAAAAAAAAAAAAAAAACACAGACATAAATTAGGACTTCAGAAAAATCATAAGATGTGGAGTTTTTAGGAACTTACTGTCAAATAATTTTCAATATAATTATACGTTAAAATAATCAAATAATACTGTAAAAATAAACAAGTTTGCGGATCGATTATTGATTCCTTAACTTTTATCATAGAGAAAGAGAATAGTTACATTTTAAGGGGATTATCTCGAATTTTGCAATGCATGCGTCTTACTCTTTGCTCCAAGAAATCCATTGCACAGAGTCACATAGAGAGAAAAAAGTGTGGTAGATAGACTGGTTTTGGACTCAGGTGTTTGGATAAAGGTTATCAAAGTTCTGATATTATTTACCATACTCTAGCAATATAAACGTCAAAGTATAGAAGATGCTGCAAGGACGTAGGTTATCTTCACCTAAAAGTCTGCCAGTGCTTTAAATTATCTCAACCTGTATTTATATTTACTAAGCATTCATTTTCCTATAAACTAAAATGCAAAGTCTTAAATTTTTTTCTGAACCTTCAAGACAAATTTCCAAACCTTTTCCCAACTTCCAGACCAATATATATCCTGTGGACTTAAATCCTGCAGATAACCAATTTGACTGTTTAGACGGAGAGATAGGTAAAAAGAGGAATGTATTAAATATATAATTAATATACAATACTCGGATTAAAGCTACAGCTGTCTCAAAAACACAGTTCGATCAAATCAGAAACACACTGAAAGATAAAAAGGTGGTGCCTTACCTCTATTAGCTCAAAAGTGTAAGCTGGTTCTAAAAGAGGCACAAACTTTTCTTGCAGCGATCGTAAGGAACAGAAAGGTCTCTCCAATGCTCGACTTAGCACAGCCCCCAAGAATCGATCCAGCACACGTCGATTGAGATTCCCGTCAGGTTTTATCCAGGGCCGTATCAAAATTTGAATATGTTTTTTCTCACTATAAAATAAAAAAGAATGAAAATTTTAATTGAGTCACACTGATTGTGACGGACATTTTTTAAGAAACATACTTCTTTTCAGACTGTCTGAAAATTCTGAATAAATTTCTTTAAAAAGATATGTATAATCAGAGATTTTCAAACATTGCAATGGATACTTGTATTTTTTGCACTTAGCCATTGATATATAATTACTGAACGGGCAAAACACATCTGGAGAATGCTCACACATGAAGGTGGTGACAAAAACTACGTCTGAGAAAAGTAGAAGTAGTGCCAGGTGGACCTGCAAGGCGCCGTTCAGGGGCCTAAGCACTAGTATTTCAACTGATGTGTACCTCTACGTTGGACCGTGCTCCTGAACCAGATCTCATGATACAAATCACATTTTCCGAAAAGCTTAGCAGCCATTTGATAAGCCAAAGGTAAGCCGTATTGACAGCTATAGTAGATACTACTGAGCGCTGACATATGGAGCACAAATATATAAAATAACGTACCAAATTGGACTCTGCTCTTTCTATCTCTTACTGCAAGAGACGTTGGCAGTTGCTCACACAAAAAGTGGATTGCATTTTGCAAAAAGGAACCAGGAGTATTCCGATGTCGCTAAGATTCTGCAATTTTTTTTAGCTTGCAAATATAAAAAGATCACCTAAACAAAATCTGGTCTCCTAATAAACTATGAATTCAAGACGAAAATTACCTTTGAAAATTTAATTTTTTTCATGTTCTCAGTGATTTTTTGCAAAGAATTTAAAATGCGCAATCCTAGCAACATTGTAATGCTCTTGGTTCCTTTTTGCAAAATGCAATCCAAGTGTTCAACATTTTTCCGTTAGATAGATTAGAAATTTGGTTGCAAGACACTAATACTGGACTGACTGAAATGGTCAGAATTTTGTAACTTTTCACACCAAGAGAGTAAAACCAAAGGAGGCACTTACTTATCGGTCAGAGTTTTAATCTTCTGCAAATTTTCTGGCTTCGAACTGATCAATTTCCCTACTCTTCTAGCTGGCAGATCTCTGTGTTTCGAAGTAGAGACTGTTGCAGTTTGTTTATTATTTTCCAGCTGACTCAAGCTTGCACTATCCATGGGCTCACTTTTCTCCTTGTCATCAGAAGTTATCAAGGGTTCGTCAACTTCCATCCTTGAAGAATTTTGGATGCCAGGCTCCACATTAGTGACATCTATCACTTTGATGAGATCAGATTCATTTTTTTGAGCCACAACATCCGTGACAACATCCACGTCAAGTTTCTCTCGATCCAACCGAACCATTTGGAATGAGTGGACAAACCATGATCTAGCATGCTTATGATGGATGAAGTGGATTCTATTTGTGCCTGTTCGAACGATGGCATGATTTCTCACCAGAGTTTGTATGATAGAAGCAACACGATCCGAGGTTCCAAACTTCTCCTGAGAAAAATAATAATGTTTAATGTTGATTGAATAATGATTAATTTATTCGTAATTAATATTTTATACACATTTATATTGAGGTGAAAGATTTCTCAGTGAAAATTAAGTGTCCGAGGAAAGGATTATTATAAATGATAAACATGCAAGGTCAAATTTTGGCTTGCTCTGTGAAAATTACAATGAGATTACAATTAATTCAATGATTTGTAGAGCATTTATTTACTAAACTTCCATTTTCAATGGCAACAGATAATTTAATTTGAAATTCAATTACAAATTTTTGACTTGACATGCGTACAAGATTACAACATTGAAAAGCAAATACAATCGGATTTAACATGTTGAGTACTCGATGGTGCCCATTGTCTTGGAACATTTTTTTGAAGGGTCCACTCCAAAAAAAAAAAGGTATGGGCTGAAAAATTTATGTCGTACAAATTTTAAGATTGTTTTTAATGGAAGCCTAACCGGGACCTGAAAAATTGAATATTGTTACAAGAAAAATGTTTTTTCCTGATCATTGTAACAAGTATTGGCTGCAATAAAATAAATCTTGTTGAACAAACACAAAATAATCACACAGTGTGTAATATATGCACGCGTGCAAACGTGAATCGGTAAGGGGTGAGTTTTTCACTAAACTTACTCCAATTTCCGAAGATATTGCACCTGCTTCTTTCCTTGATAAGAGTAGAGCAAGTATTTCTATCGCAATTTCTGCATTGGCTCTTAAGTCAACAATTAGCTGGTCATCTATTTCATCAAAGTGATGATGCACGTGTTTTCTGCAAGGAAATTAATACCAGAAATAAGTCAATTATTGGAAGAGATCGAACGATTGGAAACAAAAAGTTCTAACTTTTGCAATCACTTGATGCTCTCGTGTTTGTAAATTTAATTCTGAATGTGTTCAGCCTTTTTCATTTGAAAGAATTCAGCTTAGCTGAAAATTGTTGAATGAAGTTTAAACTGGAAGAAAAAAAAATGTCAATCAACTCTGAATCTTTTCACTAAATCATGATAATCATCGACGGTGCAACTAGGAAACCGTACGTCTTCAATGCTGTGTTTTGATTTTTCCCCTTTTATCTAATTTCTTTGGGGCAATATCATTAAGAGAGCATTCTGGGGCGTAGTTTGCAAGTAATGTTTTAAAAAGATGAAGAAAAATCACACATTATTTTACAAAACAACAGGCTTCGGCCTGCAATGTCACGAAAAGAGATATTAAGGTGCCGTTGTTTCACCAACAGTAAACATTCCTATTTTGCTGCTTGAATTTACTTACAGTCTGAACTCCTCAAGCACGGCAGCAACCAGGGGTTGAAATTCTACCATACTGACAGATCGGTATGAGCCATCCTCCTCCAGCAAGATTACTTCTGGCTTCTTATCCTCCTTTAACTCCACAGAGAACTGAAAAAAATTAATTATTCGTCAGTTACTTCAGCAGGTACAATTTTGTTTATAGTGCACAGGTTCTACTTCAAAGCTTTTGATTTGACAATTTTGATAATAGGAAGGAAAAGCGCACCCCTTTCAGAAAATTTCTACATTTTAACATCTACCGTAAACAAAAATAAATTATTAAAAAAAACATCTATTTGTTCCCTCTCACCAAGGCAAAATTTTGGCCCTTGATCAACGGATAAATCAGGTCAGTAGTTCAAAGTGGCAGGACATTTCTTGACTTCTTAAATCCATAATATCCATGAAATTAAGCGCCTGATTTCATCTCTCTAAATGTGTAAGAGCACATTTTATTAAAATGACCTGAAAGATCTTTGGCTTCGTTTTTTATTTGTTATACATTTAGAAAATCTTTGTTCCCTCAGTGTCTGACACCCACAAAGACACAAAAGATAGAGGGAAAAAATCATGTTTTTTTTTTTTTTTTTTAATGAAATTACTCGATATATTTCTGCACGCTCCGATGTTGTAGAGTAAAACATTCTCCCTCAATTCTTATTAATGTTTGCAGATGCTTCAGCTTTGTAAATACCCAGACTCTCAGATTAAAGAAAATATATCTTGGAAAAAATGGAATGTTTCAAGGGAGTTGTACCGCTTCTGTGTCTGATGAGGCACTTCTTGATTGAAGACCAGAGGCAGCGAATGGATCTAAAGAATCAGCACTTACCTGGCAGCCTTTCACATAGAATAAATCTTCTGACTTGAAGTTTTGGGCCAAATTTGAGATAAGGGACTCGTCTGCTTTCTTGTCCTTTTTTGCTTTTGCAATAGATGTGGATGGAGAATTCAAAGCCATTGTTGTAAACAAGTTCGATTCAAAGTCGGAATCGCTGTCTTCACTTTCGGATGTGCTGCAGAAAAATATTGCCAAATTTTGTCAGATTACACGAAAATCAATCAGTGAAATTCCAGTTACTACGTATTTAGTTGAATGCCACTAACTAAATTTAAAGTAGATGGAACTTAGCATGAGAAGGACAGGAATCTGTTCAATAGTTTATTTTAGAATAGATATATGCATACAGGTATACGATTAATTTTTCAAAATATGCACACATTTTATGAAAATAACCTACAAGCTGTATAACAACTTTTTGAAGAGAAGATTTGAAGTAGTCAGTGGCTACTCCATTGGTTTCCTTGTTCTTGAAACAGGATGCAAACTTTTAAAAGCTCTAAAGAATCAAAGGGACTAAATTTTGCAATAAGGAGCTAATACTGCTGCCTCATTTTAGCATCAACACACATCAACACATATTCTACCTATTTCCTTTTGGAGATAGGTGCTTTTATGATTGAGCCAGAGACCCCCTTAACGCTTTAACGCCAAACGCTGTCCAAACTGTGATGGAATGCCAATTCAAAGAAGGAATTTGTCAATCTGTCATTAACTTGGAGAAAAATTGTGTCCGAGACGATAAATGTCTTGCAGACATTGCAAAAAAAGACAGAAATTTCTTAAAAAAATGTGGAGAATTATTCATAAATTTCAATTTTTTGTTTGATCATTTTGCTGGTTATTCATTCAGTTTAATCTACAATTGCGAAAGTCTGCATACCTGATGGTGGTTTCTTTTTCTTTCTTTTTTGAGCTGGCAGGACGAATACCTGAGCCTAAAAAATGGTTTTTCATACGCTGTGAACAAAAATTACAATTTTTTCAACGTCAAAATTAATAGAATTAAATACCTAGATTTTTTATCTCAGGCTTCACCTTATCAAAAAAAAAAAAAAAAAAAAAAAATTGTCATGAAATTGCATAAAAATTATCATACAAAAAAGCTTGATCCATTGACTTAGAGCAATAACTCTGAGCCATTAGTCAACTTGGTATCAATACAATACTTCACAATAATTCTATGTTTTCACAATAGATCACATTCTCAACGATATTTATTTGAGTAATGTGAACAGCATATTATTTGAGTAATGTGAACAGCATATTATTTGAGTAATGTGAACAGCATAATACTTATTTCGTACAAAGACATAAAGGCGGTGGGCTAAAAGCAAAAAATGAAGCTTCTTTTCAACCACCTCTACTATTGGCTGGAGGATTGGCGGCGAAATCGGGACAAGTTTGAAATTCAAATGTAGGGCGGGAACTAAATAAAATTGCGGAAACAGAGTATTCTGGGTTGATTTTTGCCCAAATTCACTTACCCACTCATATTTTTTTAACTTTAGGTTAGCTTTGGTCCGTCGTTGACCGAGTAATTTCATTTGGGAGTAACGGTCATCTAGAACTGTAAGGGCCTGTTTGAACCTGCAGAACCAGCATGAGCAGAAGAAAAACTAACTTTATCTGAGATTACTGCCTGTTACCGAGCAAAAGTAGGTGTATCATAATAGGACGCAGTCCCAACTTTCTTAATATATTCGTTTTAGGCATTTAAAATACGTTTCGAAGAAGAAATGTGGAAAAAACAAGAGGACAAGTTCAAATCAAATTTCCGTTTGCCGCCATGAATTCCCGCGCTCATTTACACACTCACACAAGCACCCAACGCCAAACCAGGCTTCACTTTTTCCCCGTGCTTTTAGATACGAGCACTCCGTCTTTATGTCTTTGATTTCGTACAATAATTTATTACTTGTTTACTTTTGATAATTCAAAACTCTCGTTAGTACGAGGTAAATTGCTGGCTCCTTGAGAAAACCTCAATAGTTAAATGAAAATCTATGCATATTCCCCCTCCATATTCCGAGGTTTTTCAGAGCCTGGCATAGACCTCATACCTCGGTAATGTGGAATTTTATGGCAGAGCTCTCTTCAATTAAAAAAATCTAGCAGGTTGATTTCCAGAGGATACCAAAGGTGCTCTCTGTCAACTGAAAAAACTAATCTAGAAAATAACAGACTTCTTCTCCACCAAATGACATCTAGCACTTTTCATTCATTGCATTACATAAAGAAGGTGCAATCTTCATTTTGAATCTCTTGAGAATCTGCTTAGCCAGAATTTTTTCCACTGAACCCTCCAAATTCAAAAACTTTACTAATTCAAACCTTTTGATACTTCGAATTTTACCTTAGCTAGTTGAACATATTTAGAATCATTTAAAGTTACTGATTTTCGTATGTTTTAGCCAAAATTAATTACGTTAGTGGGTTAAACGGACAACTCAGGTAGGTTGGCAACTAAAAGAAATTCAAAATGATGTCCATTAACTTAATAAAGTAGCAAGAAAAATTAGAGATAGTAAATATGATAAGAGAAAAAACTCACGGTGACTAGTCGAAGATCGCCCAAGCGACTTTCTTCCACAGCGGGATTTAAACCTATTAGCTGTTCTGGAATTTCAATTCTAAAAGCAACCTAAAAAAACCAGGGTAAAAAAATTAAGAATAACTGAATAGAGGATTTGACTAGATACTTCAGGCCACCAACTGGCGATGTAATTTTTTCAGAAACAGTTTAACCTTTGTTGAATATTTTTCAGTCCTGAGCTCACAAAAATTTCTGAAAAACTCAATAATACTAGAATTCATAAAAAGAATTGGAGCATAATGGGAATAACTTGGGCTCATTTTTATTCACAGACAACAAAATGTTTAAGAACACACTTATAATCCACTTGAGACTTCGCAAAGTTTTTCTGGTCAAATAATTCATTCCCAAATTTTCCGTAGGTTTCGCACCAACAAAATTCAGCCGATTGTTTCTCAAATTAAATTAGGGGTATTAAGTGGGAGGGAAAATTCCTTGGTGATTCCTTATTTCATTGATTCTGATGTTTTTTCTATCTCTCTGATAGTTTTGTTTGTATCAATTTTTTGTTACTATGTTGTTACTTGTTGAGACTTGAGAATAAATATAAATGAAGAGTGAATAAATAATGATATACTAATAATCTCTACAGCAATTTTATCAAATATACATGAAAAAATAAAAGAGCATTATATAAAGACTTATCATTCATAACAAGCTAAGTGCCAAAAAATCGAAAATTGATTTACGTGTAGCATTTGAACAGTGAAACTACCGGACCATGTATCTCGTTTGCGGTGTTTGAAAATCTCCGCTCCCATTTTATTTCCTTGAAGAAGAACAAATCAATATCATTCTTCAAAGTCTTCATAGAGTTTTCTCCCCACAGAAACGAAAAATCACAGAAGTTTCAAGAATTGATGTTGAGTAGTTTTCCATTTAAAAAATAAACTTTGACAGGGAGTCTGCAACGTTGCAAACTGAGATACATCGTATGGTAGTTTCACCATCGATTTAGTTTTGGGCACCAAGGACAACATGCTGCACAAAACACTAAATTCCATCATCAATAAAGTAGTGCGTATAACGTTCGAAAGATAGCATTAGTGATATGTGTCGTGACAGGGGGCAGGAATAAAAGTCTGTAAAACTTGGGAGGAACTTTTTGGCACTTAGGCCGTTATTGATTATACTAGTTTTCCAATAGGTACCAAATTTGAGGCCATTAGTGAGGAGATGACTGCAGCTTTGCCACCATCATAATTGATAACTTGAACAGGCTGACCTTCTGTAAGTTCTGCGTTGAATGCGAATGCTGCTCGAAATATCATGTGCTGATACTTGACCATCAATTTGATACTATACCTGTGGACAGGTGTTAGGAAAAACTTACTTTACATATATTCATAAACTCAGTCACAAAAATATGGTAGTTTGGTGCTAATATTCATTTGTGCGATGTAAGAGTATTTAACAACTGAATCCGTCATTCTTAAAAAGACTTAAGCTCCAAGAAATTGAAAATTGAGCTCTCGACAAAGTGGTATTGCTTAGGCATAGAGGCATCTCATAGCAAGTGATGAGAAGAAAAAAGAAATTTGAGGCCCAAACCTGAGAATCTTTGTATTGTGGTGGTTTCCAGGATCTTTCAGCGAAAGATTTTGGAAACTTCATGAAACACCCTCCAACCAACCTCGCTGAAAGGCTCCACTGCGTCATGGATGGTATGCTCGGGCAACGAACGGCAAGCCAGAGGCAGGCTGAAAGTGGGTCGCGCGGGCATTACACCCGTGCAAATGCTGAGGATTGCCTGATGTGACTTGTCCTTACATCGAATTTAGCGGAAAGAATGTCCAATTGTGGCCGTCTTCTGCCCGAAAATGTGACGATTGTTCGGCCAAAATTGCTGACCGATCAATCGTCGGGTTTTCCGGCTTAGAGTGCGGCGACCGCCCCGGGCAAGTTTTCCGGAGTGAGTTGCGTTTTGGATCCGGGTGAAGCGTGGTTCTGGTCCAGCTGAAGTTGGTGTTTGGCCCATTTCTCCCCCCCCCCGCAACCCCCTACAGTATAGAACTGTGCAAAACTGAAATTGTCAGGTGAAAACTGCACTAAGCTGTTCTTGATTACGTGAAAAGCGGAAATGGTAAGTGCGCCATCAGATGTTGCTATGATTGGGCAACAGTTTCTGTTGGACCAAAATTTAAAGAAAATGCTAATGAAGGGGAGATGTTTAGGCTCTTACACTGAGGAACAACATACACAATTTTAGCAATAACCTGATGACACTAACCAGGCTCCGCATTTCCATTCATGTATCAATCGCTAAATGCAAAAAGGCGTGTTACAATTGCAATGTTTAAAAAGCCTCTGATCATTTGTTATTCTCTATAAGGAAAACTAATTAAAATATTTTATTGTGATTTTCTGCGATTTATTTAAAATAAATGATAATGAGACTGTTTGTTGGTTTTCCTTTGAAAAATATAACATTCTCAATCATAGCAATCTGAAAAAGGCATTATTCGATTTTATATGTGACTGTCAACAGGGAAAATGACCTTGTTCTACAGAGACAAAATTTTTTGTAGAGTGGTTCTTTGTAGAATTGGGTTGAAAACTAGATTTGAAGATCCTTTCTATGGTCCTAAAGAATAATTTACGAATGGAGCAATCCATTTTTCCATTAGGAGAGGGAATGTTAAAATCTGTAGTGAGCAGTTTATAATTGGGCAAATTCGTGACCTGAATATGACATATTACAATTTTGGCTCTCCTTCAAAACTGTGTTTCTTTCAGAAGAGGGGTCCTCAGTTCATTTTCACTTGCTTAATCTCATCCCTCTCCAGTATGGTGTTTAGAGTTATTGTTGATCTAGAAAACATGCAATTTGCAACGCCGTTTTGCATGAAGCATTCAATTTTACCGTGATTGAGCAGATCAAACGCTATTTTTACCCTGGCTTCCCTGTTTCTGAGACCCATTTTTAGGGCTTCCCTATTTTCATACACGACCAGGCACAACCCGCTAGTTACATAGTTTTTGCACACTTACATGTTTGAAAGCTGATAACAAGAGGAAGAAATGGGCAAGAAGCTGGAGACTTTCATCTTGCTATATTTTCCATCATGTTTTCGTCTGGAGATCATTTGTTCGGCTTGGAGTTTGCTCAATGCAGCACGTAGGTATTTCTCTGGGTAGTGTTTGAAGGCATAAAATAACTGCAAACTGTACGATGTTTTTGCAGATTGACAACAAATTGAGCTCTGTCAACAGAATTTCTCTCCATTAAACGAAATAAATAAATGGCATGAATTGTTAAGAGCAAGAAACTACAAGCATTATCAAGATGCCTGCAAACTTCAAAGAACTAAGTCCCAGACTGTACTCCAGACCAGCATGACAAAGATTTCTTATCTGTTTCATTGATGATTAACTATCATGCAAAAAAAGGACATTTTCAGTATATATCATCAAAATTACACATTTTAGTAATTTTTTATACCAAAATGAAAACTCACGAAACAGAAGAATTGACAAAGAAGAAAACTGTTTGAATTTTTCTTATGATTCTCAGACAATTTTCTTTCAACGACCATGGGTAAATATGATTTAATATTTTTCACTGAATTCCAACCCCCCCCCCCCTCCCCCTATTGAAAATTAGTTGAAAAACCTTAAGAGAAAAATATGTTTTGTACATACAATCATTAAGCAATTGAGTCTATCTCTGCTAGAAAAAATAGTACAATAAATTATTGAATTCTTTAGATGCATATTGATGGCTAAAGTGTGAAATTAAGTATCTACATCATGGTGTTTCAAAATTTCCACTCATATTTTAGTATTTCAAAGAAAAACAATATAACTTTATGGCTTGAAATTTAAACCGAATATTCTGTTAACAGAGAGGAAAAATCAAGGAAGTTATCAGGAAATTACGAGGGGTATTTGTAAAGTAAGTTAATATTTGTCATATCTTCTAAACTAATAAAGATAATTTAAATCTGTAAAGAGTTTGTAAATTGTCATACTCTCAGCTTTCTAAAAAGCTTCAGTTTTTTAAATTTGGTCCTTTGAGTGCCGAGTGACATCAGTTTTCCCACACCCGTCTCTCACCACCGCGTGTCCAAAATTGACGCGCGCTGGGGAGGTCACAGGACGGTAGCATGCGGCTTCATCCTGCAAATTGTCAAAATGAAATTTTTTTTTTTAAAATTTAAAATTTCCATGTTTGTGAAGATCTAGCTTTACTTTTCCACGTAATCCCCGTCTTGTTGGACACATTTTACATACCATGACAAGAGCTTTTTTATTCCATCAGCGTAAAACTGGCGATTCCGTTTTTGCAACCACTTTTGTACAGCTTCTTTCACCTCATCGTCGTCCACGGAACTTTTTTGGCCAATACTCTTCTCTAGTTCAGATAATAAGTGATAAATCACGTGGGGTGAGATCCTGAGAATAAGGAGGACGTGGGAAAGGTCTCATTTTAAGGAGGTCAACAACTGATTGGCCACATGAGCTGTATGGGGCCTAGCATTGCCATGAAGCAGCATCACTTAACGAGACAAAAGGCCAAGGTATTTTCTTTTGAATGCTGATTTTTGAACCTTTAATGACGTCACATTTTCTGTTTGCATCAATATTTGTGCTTCTTTCTAAGAGATAAATGAGTAACACTCATTGAACACCCCTAAAGACGCGCGTTAATTTTGGACACGCGATGGTGAGAGATGGGTGTGGGAAAACTGATGTCACTTGGCACTCAAAAGACCTAATTTAAAAAACTGAAGCTTTTTAGAAAACTGAAAGTACGACAATTCACAAACTTTTTACAGATTTAAATTATCTTTATTAGTTTAGAAGATATGACAAATATTAACTTACTTTACGAATACCCCTCGTATGTTGAATAGTTTTCATCAGAAAAATAAAGTATTACAGTAAATCTGCAATGTCACAAACGGAGATATGTGGTTTTGCACTTTAGCCATTGACATGATTTCACAAAAAAATGATATCATCAAAAATAGTTAATGTTAAAAAACTCTTCACAAAAGGATGGCGAGATAATGATTCGAAACCAAATAAAAACCGTAGAAGAAGTTGCGATACACTTACGTAGATTAAATTTGCTATGACTGATATAATGACATCTGCAGGGGTGGTAGGCTTGGGTGCACTTTTGTCCAGAGAAGGGCAAACACAATCATACAATGACCTAATAAAAAAAAAGGAAAAGTTTGATAAAAAAAAGTACATAAAAATAGAAAAGCCAAAACCTCCGCAGAGACATGGAAAATGTTGGCAAATCTTCATTTTTAGAAATGAAATTTACAAGATTTCTGTGAGCATTTCACTTTCATCATCGCCATATCCCTTTAAAGTCTTGTGATCTTAAAATTTTAAAAATGGACAAGGGGACCGCAAACAGAGTAGAGTTAAAAATTTCAACGATATCTTCGGGTTCAAATATACATTTTGGCTTTATTAAATTTAAAATTGGCACGGAAAACACAAGTTTAGCTTTCGGATCATATGTACGTCTGAGAAGTTCCAATATTTAAAATGGGCAGAGCATCATGGTATATTGCAACCGATTATCTGAATTTTGGAGGAGCTTGAATATCGTTTGACTGGGAGGCATCAATATTCAAAGGACATGATAATTTGTAGCATAGTCATCATACTGCAAGGGACTCAACTGGGAGCAAGGACATATTATGAGTCTGAGTGCGGTAAATTTTATAAGCAATACATTTTGTCAGCGGTTCTCAATTTCAAGCACCGAGGCTACATTTTTAGGTTCAATTTACACATGCTGCTTGAAGAAGTTGAAGGACTGGAGACGCTAGAATGGGAAAATGCACGATACTTTACTTTCACTATCAAACAAAGCACAACAACCAATTTATGTATGATAAATCTACTTACTTAAGTTCTTCAACTGAATCTGGAATATACTGAACTAGGGTGTCTTCCTTGTCTAAAGATGAGATATACAGACGGGGATAACGCAAGAGCAAAATTTCCGTCAGATCTGCCATTGCCTTCAGAACAGTCTTGTTTCTGAGCGGAATGTCTCTGTTTGGCTGACCGACTTGAACTGTGTCATCATTTTCAGCATAAGCAGCGCACAACCCAAGTACTTCCTAAAAATTTGGATTATTTCGAAGATATATGATTTGAAATGCCATGCGTTTTCTGAATATGACCTCACTTAGACTGACTAGTTCTATTGCTGTGAAATGGATTGGATACAACCCGACAAAATGTTTTTCAGGAGTGCCACAGAATTTGGAAAATGAAATTTCCTGTTATTTCCTTGATTTCCTGGTCAAATTTTTGTAAAATTCCCTGACAATTGCTGATATGCAAGATGGTTAAGAAGACATAAGTTGAAAAAGTATTAAAGCAAAATTTGTCTTTGTCCTGCAAAATCGTCAGTTTGCAGATATGCGGTATTGTTCCTTAGCCATCGGTATGGCATATTTTAACTGTTGTTCAGATGTGCTGTATCAGAACTTCCTCTAGAGACAAAAAAAATTGATATACATACGGAGAATTTTTCTTGGAGAGCTTGATCGAATTGTATCTCAGCATTGCAAACCGAAATAGCACGAGCAATCGGAGGTCTTCTTGTTAGATGGAGAAGACGGCGTTGAACAGCCTTGGATGTTTTGTTTTTTGAACACTGAAAAAGGATTCATAACTTTACTTGACAGAAAAGGGAGGGCTCAATGAAAAATGTGTTTCTGCCAAAAACTGCAGGATAAAATCAAAGGAATCTGACTTAGTTGACAAAACTAGAAGGAAAAGAAAATTGTCAATATTCTGCAACACTTTCAATTACGCATGTAGAAAGTTTTTTAGCCCTGCTATTTTAAAAAAACCCAAGTGCTCAACATTTTCATAAGGATGCCTCTTTTATATTTCCCCTGCTGCTCTTACACAAATTGCTACAATTTTGCAAAATACACGCAAATTTATTGCTATTTTTCCCCAATGAGTTGGATTTGAAAATTGTTAGTAAGTTCATCATTTTCTACTTAAAATTTTGAATAGGAGACATAAAGTGCCAAAGTCACCAAAGTATGCACCAAAGTTACAGTTTGTCAAAACTTCCGCTATAGTTTTATGTTTTAAAGAAGAAACAAGCTAATATTATAGCTTGAAAATATAGAGCATTCTGCAAACACAGAGAAATAATCAAAGAAGTTTTCAAGAAATTGCGTTAACTAATTTTCCAAAGAAAAAATAAATTATGACAGGAAGTCTACAATGTTGCAAATAGAGATACATGGTTATGCACTTCGGCCATCGTTATGATAATGCTTGATGTCACCCTGTTTGGTGGGCCCATCGTGTAATGTTCTATATTTAACAAGACATCATTTTACAATTTGGAACTACAATTTCTAGCTCATCTGTAAAAACTTTTACGTGCATAGGGAAATTAGTGGTACATAAATTATTTCTGAACTGAGCCAGAAGTTGTAGTTCCTCATTGCAAAATATCATCCAACTTTCCTATACTAAAATAAAATAAGCATCAATCCAGTATGAGAGAATCAACTCCTTTGGTTCGTTCCAGTAAATATGTATTTCCCACTAATATTCCAAAGCAGGTTTTCTAGCGATGCATCTATAAGAGGTCTGTAAGTTGCCCTGCAGATCTTCTGAGGGTGTTTAGATAAATATAAAACAAATTGTGAATCACCTATCAACACTGAGTAGCTTTAAAAAAAGTACAAAAAAATAACTTTTAAAAAGTCATCTTTGAGAAAAAGGATTGAAGACACCCTACTAAGGCAATAAGTAAGAAAACAGGCACTCTCTCTGCCTTTTCCGAGTCCTTTTTTTCACTTTAAGTGGCTGCATAAAGCATCAAAAGGAGGCGCTGTTGAATAAACTTACCTCAACTTTTTGATGCAGAAAATCTCTGGCCATCCGATAATAGCTAATGCATCTTTGATTCTTCTGATTGAAATACAAAGCAGACACTTTTATGAGCAATAGAACGTTATCTTCCTCAGCAGACCAAGAAGTTCGCCTGCAAAAAAGGAACAGTTGATAACATACGAACCGAAAGAGTCGAAAACAAACGAAACTAACGGAAAAAACCGAGGTAACAAACTGTGAGCTAATTAAATGAGAAAACAGAGAAGAATCAGAAAATTAAAAAACTCAAACTCACAAAATAAAATTAAAAAGCCGACGCGTTTCGGGACACCTCGGTCCCTTCTTCAAGGCTAAATTCCGACTGCCTGTTGTTGTTTACATCCTGCTTGGTGTGGAATCTATCAGTGCTGCCAATCACTTTGAGCAAACAGTTTTCCAGGCATTCCAAATCTAAATTTACCAACTTGTCTCTCTTTTTGTGCATTTCCATAGCTTCCAAGATGTTCAGCTTCCTTCTATCGTTGCATCCAATTAACAGTTTCCCTTCCTCTTCGAACCGATGTCCTGTCTCAAAATTATGCAAAGCTACTGCTGACTTGTCAATTTCTCTGTTCTTAATACTGCTCAGTGTTCCTTTGTCGCCTATGGATCGTAGTAAAGAAGAGCAGAGAATTTTGGAAATTGCAGTGAAAAATGGTTTTCAAGTTGAAACTGTAAGGAATTTAATTCGTAAAAAAGAATTTCGCAAAAGGGTTCAGGAAGTGACCACTCTTAAAAGTATAAGAGAGGATGAAGGCGCCTTTGTGAAGATCTGCTACCATCCAAACCATTTTTCAAAGTTTAAAAAAGTGTTTCTGAAGTATCACCTAAAAGCAGTTCCAGTTAATAGGCACAATTTGAAATCAGTGTTCCATGGTGATCTTAAGGACCAAGTTAGAGAAGAAGACAGGGCTGGCATCTACAGTTTGAAATGTAAAGACTGTGACAAGCAATACATTGGGCAGACAAGAAGGAAGATGAAAGTAAGAATAAAAGAACATCAAAGATGTATTAAGAACAGAGAAATTGACAAGTCAGCAGTAGCTTTGCATAATCTTGAGACAGGACATCGGTTCGAAGAGGAAGGGAAACTGTTAATTGGATGCAACGATAGAAGGAAGCTGAACATCTTGGAAGCTATGGAAATGCACAAAAAGAGAGACAAGTTGGTAAATTTAGATTTGGAATGCCTGGAAAACTGTTTGCTCAAAGTGATTGGCAGCACTGATAGATTCCACACCAAGCAGGATGTAAACAACAACAGGCAGTCGGAATTTAGCCTTGAAGAAGGGACCGAGGTGTCCCGAAACGCGTCGGCTTTTTAATTTTATTTTGTGAGTTTGAGTTTTTTAATTTTCCGATTCTTCTCTGTTTTCACAGTTGATAACAGTTAAAAATGTATTTCTCATCAGCCACAGGAAAAGGGACAAGGTTGACAGGATGTTTGAAAAAATCTAGATATTATACATTGAGTTAAGTGGGGAATTATACCTAATTTTCAGCACAATCAATCAAGATTATTATCGAGGTTATGCAATAAGATATGGATATTTTAAAAGGGTTTAAATAGGAGAATGTAATCTGACAACAATGCTCAGTATCCAAAAGAATAATTCAAGTGCATTCAAGTTGAATTTCTAATATTTAGGATCCCAAACAAAGCTATCTAAAATTTTGGGTTGCTCTTCTTCAATACTACATTTCCAGACTTGCAAGCTTCCAATTTTCATGAATCAAGTCCGGTTCAACAGTTCTAGGCATCAGCTACACGGAAACAGTCGTAAAACACTAAAGCATGGAATAGAATAGAAAACATGGCTCAAGGTTGAGTTAGTCTGCATGACATTCCCTTTCCCTGGGGACGGTCCTCTTTAAATGATGGTATAACTTACTCAGTTCTCATGTTTGCTAAGGCTCGCTGGTCGATGGCATCATACAATGGCTTGCGAACTCTGACAGTTTTTTCCTTGAATTTCTTGACACGGGGGACGGTCTTTTTGATAAACTGCTTTGGAACAACAGCTGGGCCCGCTGGAGCTAGTTTCAGCTTTTTGACAACTATCTTCTTTTTCGATGGCTCTGCTTTTAAAGGCGGTTTGACCATTGCTGCAGTATTACCCTTGGAAGCCTTCAAATACAAAAAAGACTTACAATTGAGTTTCTGAAGTGGAATCAATAAAACTTAATATTGCTGTGAATAAAACAAGGATGAGGAGATGAGGCGAGTATTGTATTCCTCTTTAAAGTTAGAAAA
Organism: Bemisia tabaci; assembly: GCF_001854935.1. Classification (NCBI taxonomy): domain Eukaryota; kingdom Metazoa; phylum Arthropoda; class Insecta; order Hemiptera; family Aleyrodidae; genus Bemisia; species Bemisia tabaci. The sequence goes on from NW_017547098.1 coordinate 4,067,064, forward strand.
AAATATATGAAAATTTTAATTAGTTAAAGGTGTTTGAATTAGACTATTTGAGGATCTTGACTGTAGTTTTGGACTGGATTTTACAGAGTTACAAACTTGGAAGATTGAATACAATACATTCTTTTTAAACTGCAGTTATGCTGTTCATTATGAAAATGATTCTACTTATCACAATGGCATTTCAGCAAAAGAAAAATTAAAATTTTCTGGGCGAGACATACCCCATGGCCCCCCTGGAACATGCACCTCCAGACATGTAGGTTAAGGTGATTCGATGGAGGCCATCTTTTGTGTCAAAGCGACGTGCGATATATCGCATTGATTATCTCCATAATTTCAGCTCCTTGTCATTTGCTTCAAATTTTGAGATCGCACTTCTGTTGTCATGAGACTGAAGAACTCATGTACCAAATTTGACAAAGAAATTCAAAGTAATAAAGGCGTGGATTTTTTAGAGGAAAAATATCGCATTCGATACTGATATTGAAACTGCACTCGCATGCGATATTTTCCCTCTAAAAAAACCACACTTTTATCACGTTGAATTTCTTTGTCAAATCTGGTACATGAGTTCCTCAGTCTCATGACAACAGAAAAGCGATCTCAAAATTCGAAGAAAATGACAAGTAGCTAAAATTACGGAACAAATCGATGCGATGTATCGCACGACGCTTTGACACAAAAAATGGCCTCCATCGAATCACCTTAAGAACCGCCTCTGACAGACTTATAAATGCAAAAATCTACTTACGGATTCAAGATATGGATGTAATTTGATTGGTTTTCTTAAAGTTTTATTGGCCCAATGCCAATTCCTCTTTAGATGGCTGAAAAATAAATACAAGAAAATAAAGAAGTGAAGAATTGCGCAAAATGATCATAATTTGTTCATGAAAGTAAGTCAATTGTACACTTCACTATTTTTTTGATCATTTTTGTGTGAGTTTTTCTTTTCTTTTCTTTTTGTTTCAGAACAATAATGAGAGTAAGAGTGTTGTACTGACACTCACAGATTTTTACTGGGAGGCAATGGACATTTTCTGCAATTGATGACTGATTATTGAGGATATTTAAAGTGAGAAGATTACACTTTCAGAACTTACCAACATAGGCCTGTCTGCAAAATTTATTTTCATTAAAACACTAACAGTTATGGCAAAACCTGGGCAATCATTTATTTGCTCACCAATTGCACAACTCCAACATTATATTCAACCCGATCCAGATTGATACTAACCATATAGAAGAGGTTTTGTTGAGTTAGGAGTAAAGAAGGTAAAATAAAAGTGGTGTTAAAGAAACTTACGCATAAAATGCTGAATCAAAACCAGCTGCTCCTTTGCCATCACCTGGAATTTCGCCAGTATCATACTGTTCGACTTCATCAAAATGCCTCTCTGTCGTTGCTTTCACAACGTCTGGTTTTGAATCAAGCATTTCAATCACCACTGATTTGCCAGACATTGTTTCTCTAGATCCTTTGATCAATAATTAAAACGGATCATAATCAATAACACTTAAGTTATTTAATTCAATGAGTACATTCAAGACAGAAAAAAGAAGATTCAAAGGTCCAAATTGTCAAATTACAATTGTCATGGAGGCCAAAGAATTAAATTAGAATGGGCAGATGTGGGAACGCATCAGCTTTTTTTTTAAAAAAGATGCGTTGAAGCATAAAAATTGATCCAGCTACTTTCTTTTAGGTGTTGATACACTGAATGTAACAACGCTCTTAAAATATTTTTTTCCCATCAGAAATATGTGTCTGAGGCATTTTGTAGGTGCATGCTATCCCAATACTGCACTGTCATTCTTCGTCAAGTCGTCGAGAGAATTGTTTAAAATAAATCTGAGCCAATTTTTTGAGCTTTCGACTCACAACTGTTGCCACAATATTAAAAAAATGTTATTTGCCTTGAGATGCTATTGATGCCTTGAGATGCTATGTATAAATGTTATTTGCCTAAGAGGGAATGTAGCTTTTAAAAGGAAATGTTTCAAGAAGCAAACTAAATTGGAAAAACGGTTAATTTAGATCTAAATTCAAAATCATTAAAACTGTTGAACAAAATTAATTTTGAGGATTTTTTATCCTTTCAAAGGATATACATATCGTCACTTTCCGGCCAAAGTATCACAAGCGCCATGGGATGTTTAAAAATTTCTGCTACCAATTCATTTTTTTACGGAGAAATTTTTCAACATACTTGTCCGAAAATTTCACCGTATTTTGTTTGTGCTGCAAATGAAATTCAGGGAAATTTTCGAACAGATTCAACCAACAGTTTTTCTGTAAAAAATTAAAATGGCGGCGGAAATTTTTAAATGTCACATAGCACTTGTGATATTTTGGCCGGGAGGTGCGATATGCTTACACGGGACATATGAGCATTGACATTTCAAAAATTTTGAAGGAGTGGCATGCCTGCTTAAACATGATCAGTATTTCGGGCAAATTTGGCGCAAATCCATTGGTGGTCAAGACTTATGTCAGAGTTTCAGAAAAAATTCTGAAAAAAACTTTTATTTACAGAGTGGTGCCTACCGAGTTGAGTGTTAGTACAGAACATCATTGCATCGATCCAGTACTGGTTAACATCATCCATCGAATCAAAGTGATAAGTCTTTTTTGCATAATCCATATCAGAAATAAAGATGTATCCTCTTGCACTAGTTGTTGTGTTATATAAAGTAGCTTGCCTATTTAAGTACACTTGAACCTGGAATATGAAGGCAAATATAGAGAATATTTTTATTTGATCCACTAGACATAGGGGGAAAAAAAGAGATTTTCTGTTTTCTTTTCGTAATATGTAATTGGATAGGAATGGTTAAAAACGAGAAGGATGGAGGAATTGATTGCTATGCAGTTTGAGAATTTTGAAAACCTTCCAATATGTCTGTGAAATACATTTAATTCATAAATGTATTTCATAATTCTATCAGCTTGAACGAAAACTTCTGATGTCCATTTTTTCCATTATTTAGCTTATGGTTTTTATTCAACTTGAAAAAACAATTCCCTTTCAAAATTTGCTTCCTTGCATGAACCGCCCTTTTCCCAGATGGTCATACAAGCACAAGAATATTACCAGGTCCTTATCTTTATGTCGATGAGGTCCAAACTGTACAAGTCCTAAGTACGCAGCTAGAGTCAGAACACGGTGAATTGCCATTACATACCTAAGGAATTGGTAAAACAATGAATTAAAGAATGGAATCATTTATTTTATATGTTAGTTTGATACATATATAACTCAGTTTTCAATGCCCAAATTTTTAAGAATCGTTTTACATGGCATAGTGTAGATAATATAGTGCTGATAATTGGACGAATTTAACTGAAATTAGCCTAACTGCAATTCTTGTAGGCTCCTTTTCTCTCATGTTTTATTTTGTTAACGGAAAATCAAGCTACTTGCCACTTTTGACCTTTTTGAGAATTCACCTTATATTATGAGATTATACTTAAAAAAATATTATATTTCAGTGTTGTTTAGTTTTTGTTTTGAAAAATAAAACACCATAGAAAATTAGGCAACGTCTAATGTTGTTAGGCTGATTCCAGTTATATCCGTTTGCTTAGATTGCAGCTTACAGGAAGCATTACTTCATGATAAAACTTACACTTTTAGTCAAATTACTTCTCAAGAAGAATCTAGACCATCTACCTTAAAAACATCATAAATTAAAGGCATTTGATTTTTCATGCAATTTCTTAAAAATTAAATGCATTAAGTCTAATTCTGGGAGTTCACACGACTTAAAATGATTTCAGAGGAAGAGAATTAAAATGATACATTGAAACACTTACACGCGCCCAAATGTTAGTGCACTTCGAATAGTGATTGGAAGGTCTTTCAGTAAAATATGTTTGTAAACTGGATGAGAAAGATAGTCGTAGATTTCAGGAATCAAATAGTTCAGACTGCAAATCTGGACGAGCATGGATAGGGGCATCCGCAATGTAAGCTCGCCTATTGTTATCCAGCCTTTGTGGACCTCTGTAAAGAGAGAAAAAATTAAAATCGGTTTTTTGAACAAAGGTTTCATGAAAGTTTAATATATCGGTTGGTCGATCAAGTTGAAGGAATATTATCGTCATTTTTTGATTCCCCATTGGGTTCATGGCAAGCTGATCTACTATGACAGCTGGATAATTTGTGCGGCCTCAATTTCTGGCATGTTACTGTTAATTCTAAATTTCATGCTTCATTACATTGAACATAGTTATGTTTCCTAAAAATTATATTTGCCAGCCAAAATGACTCTAACACTGATGAATGAAGTGTGTCCAAAGAGGTGAAAAAAAGGATACTTGAGGAATCGAATAAACAAGATATTACCTGCATGTTTTGGCGAGGGAGGAATGAACAATTTCCAATTCAAATCTTTTGAAAAATGATAAACTCTTGGCAGTGTTACATCCTTGATGGCATTTAAATCTGCAAGAGCTGAGATCTCCGTTTTTATCGTATCTTGATCCAAATTTTCATTGCCTTCATAAAAGTGCACTAGATAGAACAACAACTGGTGCGCCAGCTGTATTTTTACAAATTTTGGGACATTCCTGAAATTCTGCAAGTATGTCTGCAAATAAAAACATCATCTTAGTTACATACTAAAAAAAAAAATAAAATAAAATAAAATAAAATAAAAAAGGAAAATATAAAAATAACTAACTTGTTAAAATCAGAGAGGAGGTATAAATATTCATAGTCCTGGGGAGATACCAGATTTTTGAAATTCCAAACAGATACATTTCCCTCTCTTCCTTAGTTATTTTAGGAAGTTTTAAAATTTGTGTTGCCAATAAGGGCGGAACTTTGTAGCCTCAGCCTATTCGTCTTTGCCCAGAAGAAGGAGTGTAACTTCATTCCAAGGTTGCAAAATTGACTCAAACAATTACATTTTTTACAAGAATGTACCTGTGTAATTCTTGACCAAAACTTTCTTGATTTTTGGTAAGACGAAAAATCTGTGAAATTTTCAGTTGGAAATGTCCAAGATTAGCCTGGTAAAAAAGCATTTGGCAAGGAAAAATTTGGCAACATTTATAGGTAGTTGTGTGTGAGGGTGTCAACATACTGTCAGAAAAAACAGGTACCATTGAAAGGCAATCATAGGGGACTTCACTCTCTGCTAAAAATGATGGAATAGAGGCCTTTCACTTGCGCCGTTTGCTTTCTCTTCGGTATTAGATTGATACCATCTCAGACTGTGACATGTTCACTTATTATCATCATTTTTCATTTTTCATTCTAAATACTTAAAATTTAAAATCAATAAACTGAATTATAACTCTCTAGTTTGTGAAAGTATAAAAACTTACCGAAGATAGTACTTCCAGATCCTGTGTTGGTTTTGCTGCATCACTTGTTGAGCTTGTGGTAACGTCAGAGAACATTTTACTTTGGAGCGACTTGACCTCAGCTTTCACCTTCTCTTTTGATACCACAGACATTCTCAGTTTAGCATGATCAACCGCATTAAGGACTCTTGGGTTATCTAGAAGCAAATCAAAGCAGAATTTATCATGAAATGCTATATAAGTACAGTTCGACAGTTGAAAAGGGGCTGTTTATAAATTACTTTCCGTTAAAATTCAAATTTTATGACCTCCTTCCCCCCTTCACCATTTGTTACACTCTTTTACACTAGGTCCTTATCCTAAAACAAATGATAACAAAATGGTGGAGCGCTTTCCTGGACGCCCCTCCCCCTTAGAGCGTTACGTATTTTATGAATGGCCCCAAACTCTGGCCAAAGACTCTTCCTCTTTTGGAAGACCACTTGGTAAGAGGAGGCTCAAGTTTTGCATGACAAACTTAGGTAACAGCCAATTGTTACGTTATCATCCAACTTTAAAGAAGTCATACATTTCTTTTGGAGAGGGGAGAGGAATTTTGGGATAACATTTTGTTTGGTAAAATTGTGTAAAGTCTTTTGCGAGGAGGGGAGGAGTGGGAGTAAAAAAACGCAGAAAAGAGCATTATACATAACTTGCAGTTTTTCACTTTAACACTCATTATATTTTAGTGTTGATAGTTGTCCTTTATTTCTCCTACATTGTCATCTTCTGCATAAAGGAAAGTATCTTGATTGTGCTGTTTCAATGTATCTTAATGTCATTTTATTTTTTAATGGGTGAGCCATTGCATGAATTGCAGGAATTTTTCCTTAGACTTGTGAGAATAGACACTAAAAGTTTCAGACCAATTTGTACGTGATGCTTCACCCATAAAAAAATAAAATGTTCATAGAAATATTTAAACAGCGCAGACAGGATATATTCCTTCCTGTGCAGAACGTCAAAATGTGGAGGAAATGGTCGAGTCTATGAGGTTAGGATTTAACAACGATCTAAAAAGAGAAGAGAAGGAAAAAAGAGGTGACTGACCTGCAGGAATATGAGGTAGACAAACTATTGTAAGCTTCTCCAGTCGAGATTTTGCCTTCAGAAGGTAAGAGTAAGTTTTAAGCAAACCTTCTGCTTCCAGTCGCAACACAAGCTTTATCAACGTTTTCTTATCTATTTGACCTGTTGTTTCATCACCTTCCTCTGCTTTCATTATTTTCTGTGAACAATTTGGAAAGTTTTATACATTTCAGCAGCCATTCCTTAAATTAATATGTACGGAGTTAAACCACAAAAAATAGTCTGGTAAGATATGGGTGAGGAGCTCACCTTTAGGGAAGAGGTCCATCAAAGAGCCTTGTTAAAAATGGGTCGAAATTCGCCCCTTTTTAGGCCCTCGATTTTGCAAACGGGAATTGCGCCAAATTGTTGCATATGATGCCCTAAGTCTCTGGTAAAAATTTCAGCTTGAGTTGAAATGTGGTTTCGGAGATACGGGGGGGGGGGG
>NW_017547098.1:4074009-4197444 GCF_001854935.1 Bemisia tabaci
TTTTTTTATGTAATTTTTCGCGTACTTTCCATTTCTGGCCTTAAAAATTACTTACAACCACTTTTCAAGGCGCTAGGGGGTGAAAATAGGGGTTGAACGGCCAGCGGCGCGCTCTTTCCTTGGCTGTTCCTCGCCAAATCTTCGTTTTGATGTCACCCATCACATGTTTTCCTATGTAACTTTTCGCGTACTTTCTGTTTTTAACCTTAAAAATTACTTACAACCACTTTTTAAGGCGCTAAGGGGTGAAAGTGGGGGTTGAGCGGTTGGCGGCGCGCTCTTTCCGCGGTTGTTCCTCGCCAAATCTTCGTTTTGATGTCACCCGTTACATGTTTTTCTATGTATTTTTTCGCGTACTTTCCATTTCTGGCTTTAAAAATTACTTAAAACCACTTTTCAAGAGGCCATGAATTTTTTTTTTTTTTTTTTTTTTTTTTTTTTTTTTTTTTTTTTTTTTTTTTTTTGAGTTTCTTTAATGATTTCGTATTATTCCCTAAGACCTATTCGTGCCGTATATTTTCACGTTTTCTCAGTGTACCTCCCACGTCGCACGAGAATAAACGCATGATTTAATCCGAACATAAATGTTTACACGTCAAAATGACATGGCAAATATGGGGAAAAATCTGAGATATGCCCCGGGCAGTACATTAATCTGATTAATAAAAAATCTGTCCTTTACTTCGTTACTTATTTTTTTAAAAGCAGACATTACCAGCCTACAAGCCGTATTTAAGGATATTATGACCACAGATACATTTACACATTCACGCTGAGAGACCAATCGTTACCCTAATTAAGTCATGGGAAGTATGAAAAATATAGAGCTATGGCAACTTATCCATTTAAAAAAGTGCCTCTCCCCCCTCATGAAAGCTTTAAAGCTTCACTTGATGATTCTGCCATTATTCTACCATCTCCCTTCTACGAACTCTCGTCTTTGCATATCATGTAGGCGTGTAAACATTTATGTTCGGATAAAATCATGCGTATATTCTCGTGCGACGTGGGAGGTACACTGAGAAAACGTGAAAATATACGGCACGAATAGGTCTTAGGGAATAATACGAAATCAATTAAAGAAACTCAAAAAAAAAAAAAAAAAAAAAAAAAAAAAAAAAAAAAAAAAAAAAAATGCGAAAAAAATTCATGGCCTCTTGAAAAGTGGTTTTAAGTAATTTTTAAAGCCAGAAATGGAAAGTACGCGAAAAAATACATAGAAAAACATGTAACGGGTGACATCAAAACGAAGATTTGGCGAGGAACAACCGCGGAAAGAGCGCGCCGCCAACCGCTCAACCCCCACTTCCACCCCTTAGCGCCTTAAAAAGTGGTTGTAAGTAATTTTTAAGGTTAGAAACAGAAAGTACGCGAAAAGTTACATAGGAAAACATGTGATGGGTGACATCAAAACGAAGATTTGGCGAGGAACAGCCAAGGAAAGAGCGCGCCGCTGGCCGTTCAACCCCTATTTTCACCCCCTAGCGCCTTGAAAAGTGGTTGTAAGTAATTTTTAAGGCCAGAAATGGAAAGTACGCGAAAAATTACATAAAAAAATATGCAACGGGTGACATCAAAACGAAGATTTGGTGAGGAACAGCCGCGGAAATAGCGCACGCCAGCCGCTCAACTCCCCCACTTCACCCCCCCGTATCTCCGAAACCACTTTTCAACTCAAGCTGAAATTTTTACCAGAGACTTAGGGCATCATATGCAAAAATTTGGCGCAATTCTCGTTTGCAAAATCGAGGGCCTAAAAAGGGGCGAATTTCGACCCATTTTTAACAAGGCTCTTTTGGTACGGAGTTTGTGCAAACCCAAAAAACCACAGTTTCATGCTTCTAGGTTCCATTCTAAGTTTCCTTTTTTTCTGAGCTTTTTTGTTTTATAATAAGGAAAATATGAGTATAAAAACTATTGTAGGTATGTAGGTGATTATCGACAGCAATATTCTGTATTAGTGATGAAAATTTTAATAAATAAAGTGAAAAAAAGATTGAAAAGATTTTCATACGAAATAGTCTTTAGGATTTTCTTACCTTCTTCAAAGTGAAAAAGCTTGTAATGATTTCATCTTTCTGGACAGCCTCTAGAATCAGATTCTTCCTACGAAGCATCCTGTGAGATGCAAGTTTCTTCCCTAAAATTCGTTTAACATCCCTGTAACATTTACAATAAATTGATTAAGTTAATTTTAGTTTGTACATAAGTTATTGTTTGAGGTTTGCGTAAATTGCTGAATGGAACAAACTTGGATATCTGGTTGTAATTAAATACTTTCGGGAAGTTTGAAAAATCATTTGGGTTGGGCTACTCAAATTTTGAATATAATTGTAACATTAGTGTCTGAAATGATCGGGGTGTGTGTGTGGGTTTTTTTTTTTTTTTTTTTTTTTTTTTTTTTTTTTTTTTTTTTTTTTTACGAATAACGGTTCAATACTGTCCATGATGCTATTAAATGCCTTTCTTTTAAGAAAAGAATAAAAGAAATGAGAGGAAATAAAAACAAAAAATTGAAAATAAATTTTTTTCAACAAGTTTAGAATTTCATGAAAATAAAAGGCACTTCAGATAAACTTTCTTTCCAGCGACAAATTGTCATCACTTTTTTTTTCCAACATGAAAATTCCATATTAATTCTAAAAAATCACTCAACGTGTCCATTAGTTGTCGGAAGGGCAACAAGAGGTCAAAATTGAAAAATCCGAGCGAAAGTCTTTAGATTCATAAGAATGTAGCTAGAATAATAGGAAGTATTTAAAAAGTATACCATTCTTGATAGGTTGGCACGGGAGTTATAAAAACGTCCACAACTTTTCCCTCGTTGACTTGAGAGCCTGCCTTTGGTTTAATGGAGGAAGACAAATTGCCTTGAGCTTCGATGAACTGTTCTATTCTGAGGCTTGTTCTATCGATGCTTGCTGTTATGGGAGTTTTGTCCAAATCATCGCTACTCTCTGTCAACGTCGAAACCTGAAAGAAACCAACACATTAGCCAGATTCCAAGCATCCTACGATCAGTGCCTTCCGTAAATGAGGGGAAAAAAATTTAGGTTCATTTTTCCAAAGATTATTTTACAAAATTTTGTCAATATAAATTTTGAGGAATTTCTGACAATTTTGGATAACTTTACAACAAAACACTGCCACCTGATTGTATTTGACTTTTTATTACTTGCCCTTAAGTATTTCCTCTTTGTTATATAACTTCTTACAGTGCGGTTTTTTAAATAAATGAATAGATTATGATCATGTTGGGTGACAATCATTGCATGAGGAGTCATAGGCCCAGGGTATACATAAAAGAGCAAAGTATTGAGGATATCCATATTAAATAAATATTTGCACGTGAGTGAATTTCAATTTCGATAGAGATTTTCAACTGATTAGTTCATTTGTAGAAATGAAACCATCATCTTGATTTGGATCAAGAAAAATTAAGCAAAAATTATTGCTTAAGTTCCGTCATAATGTAATACTTCACGATCACAAGCTGAAATCGAATATTTTATTGAGGACTAAAATTGGATTACATTTAGTTTTAAGCCAAATTTGAACTGAATCAGTAGATCTTGAAATTCTATAATCCTGTTCACAGCACAAAGAAATAAGAATTGTAGACATTAAATGCACTGAACTTGGTATACATTAAAATTGAGACTAAAAAAAAAAAAAAAAAAAAAAAAAAATACTTAAAATTAAGTGCAGAGTTTTCGCTAATAATTCATTTGTTATGAGGAGAGTGAATGCATTTATTTCATTATTTACTGATTATTCTTAATAATCCTGCAGTGTTTTATAGGGAAAATTCAAGAAAAATCACTCATCAGATTCTTCCCTGAGACATAAATTAGTAATGGAGATTCTGAAATACCGCAACCGAGAAACCTCGCACCCAGTGCCTCAATTAATAAATTCGAACCCTGCATTCTAGGTAAAGGAAACTACAGAGTACGAGTATATACTACATATCAATGGTAAAACTGCAAAAATACATATATGTCGGTTTGCAACTTTGCAAACCTCCTGTCATATCTAATTTTCTTCAGCAAAAAGTACTAAATGTCATTTCCTAAAGACAGTGATTTTTCTTTTGTATGTGAAGAGTATTCTATGAAATTTTCGAGGCATGATGAATGTCCGGTCTCCTTTTGAAAAAATAAAACAGGAGGAGTGATTTTGAAACACCACAACTGAGATACGTATTTTTGCAGTTTCACCGTCGATGTGTACAGCACATATATCCACATGAAAAGGAATTTGTAAATGAAAAATCTGCAACAAAAATTCAGAATTTTCTGGGAAAACAGAGGAAGCTACCTCTTCGACCGGAGTGTCTTTCATTGCATCCTTATTGTAGTCATGCTTCTGTTTTTTGGAAGCAGGCCCTTCTTGACCTAACGCCTCTACGAGCTTCTTCCTTTTGAGCGTGTCTTTCTCCTGCTTGTTAGCCAACATCACAGTTTTTTCTTGTTCCATAAATATTTTCTTTCGTTCTAGAGTGTTTTTGCCATATTTCATAGATATAAACCTGGTAAAAACAAGAAGAAAAAAATAATGGTGACAAAATAATGATTTTATGATGTTTTCAAGTTGATTTCATGATTTTCATAGAGGGTTAACATGAAAGCTTACATCTGAAACCGTGTTACTTTCGAATACTTTTAACTGAAGTCTGACTATCAAGTTCATGAAATACATATTGCTAAAAGAGGGAGAGGGGTCTGAGTTTGCGGAACGAGGAGGGGGGAGGGTGTTCAGGATTGCATTTTGTGATGCTAGAATAGGCGGGTGGCGCCGATTTTTCGAAAATCTAAGATGAAAAATTAATGCAAGGTGACAATTTTTCAGCCAAAATCTATCAAAAAACGCTAATTTGACAGTGGGGAATCGAACCGAGCGTTACTAATTTTTTCAAAGGAAGGATGTAGATCTGGACCTGTAGGGTACCTACAGTTGCGTTATGACAGGGAGAGTGGCAGGAGGGAATCATCGAGAATCAAAGCATCCAATTTTAGCATTGCCTATTTCATGCCAACCTCCTCAGTGATCAGATTCCTGTCTCCACTAAGAATTAGGAAGCAAAATACTACGATAATAATCAATAGAGTAAAACGTACATTAAATTTAAAAGGATAACAGCATTCAAAACTGGAAAGACAAAAAGTACGAAACTTACTGGATAACACGGATTCGGCCGCGGTCTATTGCGACAGTGTCAACATATCCTTGATTCTTCAATACTTTCATGACAAATCGTGACTGCAGTTTGGTGAATCCGAGTTTCCGGCCCATCTCTTGGGTGGAGAGACCTACTGGTCCTGCCTCCTCAATTACTTGGTAAGCCTGAGAGAGGGTCGAGCGATCCATGATTCGATTCCCATCGTTTGGAAATAGAGCTAGTAATGACAAAAAGTAACAAATGAAATTGCTTAGGAATTAAGTAATTTTAATCAAGCAATTTTTATTAAATTGAGTTGTAGAGAAATATTTTGACTTCAATAGAGGACTTCCTTCAGGGCCCTAAAGAATGAGTTGCAAGCGGTTTAGTTAAATTTTGTTCCAATTCCTTAATTAAACGTAAAATTAAAAAATGTTTAATTTGCCAATCAAGGAGGTAAAATTGTATTATAATCAGGCAACTTTGTACACAGAGCATTACAGATTAGAATTTTAAAAGATGTTGATTTGTTCTCCTCTAAAAAATTAAAATACAAGTGGAGATTTTTAGACACTGCAGACGAGGTACATGGTTTGGGAGTTTCACAATCAAATTATCAATTTATCATTGCTATTTGAGGGATTTTGGCTTCTTTAGGAAAGGAACTCAACAAGGATCCCCTGATGATTCGCATTTCTTACTGAGTTCTTTACAGAGAAATACTCATAATATTACCTGCCGTGTCTCCATCATCATCATCGTCGTCGTCATCGTCATCATCATGAAGCTGATTGAAAAATTCCCTCACATTGACATCTGGATACTTCAGTCTCATAATCCTCACTTCTTTTTCATTACCTTTGCTAGTGATGCACTCTTTCTTTGTTGCTCCTGGATAGTACTGCTGATACGGCACCTAAGATTGTCGATTGGGATTCAAGATGAAAAGTTGTTGAGAAAATACTTTCAGTTTTAAAATCTTAAAAAAATGTAAACACTTTTTCAAAATAAAAGGTGGTAATTTTTAAAAATTTCAGATCTAATTGATGGGAATAAAATTCATTTTTGAAAAGAATGAATTCATTAAAAGAATCAAGTATTGTTGGTGGTTTGAGAATATTTTTGTCTGAGAGAAAAGAAAAAGACACAACGCAATGTAAAACTGGCAAATTTTGTGAGTTAGGGATGAAATTGTAGTTTTTAGCTATTTAAAAATTATGCTCATAATCTGTTAAAACATACAAGATATTTTTTAACAAACTATTTAAAAGACCCTTGCTACTGGATATCAAGTATAATGCCTTTGAAATTTTTATAATATCAACTGACTTGGCAAGTTCTATGTTCGGTAGCTTGGAGTAAAAAAAACTACCCCAGGGGGCTGAATATTGAATTTTACTTCCTGCTGCTAACTCTAAAAAAAAAAAAAAAATAAAAAACAAACTTACCGTTTCAGAGGAGATCAGCTGAGAAAATTCTTGGGATTTGAAAAGTCTCTTTCGATACCGAGTGTTCCCAATGATTTTTATGATGCTCAGCGCAGTGTCAGTGTAGTTGGGCATTTTTTTCAAGTGTTCCACCGCCACATTTAGGTAAAACAGCATGCGAGATTCGTATTCTACATAAAATCTTGGTAAATGAAGTAGGTTCCCATTTCCAGTCACAAAATTTGACCCAGATGACACAAAAAAATACTGGGGGCAAATAAAGTGCTCAGATTAATTTAGATATGAACACCTACTGGCGATTATTTATTTCTGGTACATATTTCTCTTATTTTAGACTTGTTTCTGAAAGAGAAATAGTACTATCTTCAGACATTTTCAATGATGAGGCTTCATTAGTTCAAGATTTCTGTCCCTCTTCAAAATTTTGACTGCTTAAATTGCACCAGCGATGGGGATCTCCAAGTTATTTGCAGTTCTCTTTTCCATGCTATTATCGTGAGACTCTGAGTCTCTTTTTGTCAAGAGATCTCTAAAATGATCCTCCAATTAAATCAGTGGTATCAGAAACAGGGTGGCATGTTTCATGTCTCTACGCAAACCTCTGATGAACTTCGAACACTCAGAATTTTTCTTCTCTCACTTTTGACTTTGACAAATCAGTTTTATCTGGGCTAAAACTGGTTTGTCAATCTAGCTGTAATGCAATAAATGAAGTATTTTGACCAAAGGTCACAAGAGAGAGTGCGCACATGGAGAAAGCTTTAAACTTAAATTAATTTTGCAGTACAAAAATTTTTTTTAATCAATTTAAGACTGCAGTCCTTTATCCTAAAAAAAAGTAGAATCTTGGAGAAAGTACAAGAATAAGTAAAAGCGCACCTGTTTACATATCAGTTTACGTTTTGATAAATACTTCCGGTGATAAAAGATGTTCTTTGGATCTAGACCCATGCCTTGAAGACTATGCTTAGAGTTGGTGATCTCACCGCCATATCTGCTCCGACCAATCCGCTCAAGCATACAAAATGGTATGCTGAATAAGTCCATGAAGGGATCTACAGATGGTGCGACAAGGGCATTGTAACGTACTTCTTGGCTGGCAACTATGACCAATTTCTGACCCCACCTGCAAAATTTTGACGGTCATGATGATCAGAAAATTATATTACCAGGTGGTTAAAGTGAGAATTTTGAGGTAGCATATTTAATGTATTTCTGACCGTTTGTTAAATCATTAAAGGACATCTTCTTGATCAAAAGCTTAAACATTATACATGTGAAAATAGTTTAGTGAAATGATTAAGGCTGTTATTTACACCGTGTACAGGATTGTTACTTTATCTTGTTACAGCTCAGAAAAGTGTTTGTGTATTTTGAAGTACTGATTAGAAATTTTGAGGAGAGAATAGAAAAGAAAAGACATCTTAATAAAACATAGCACCAATATTGGAAAATTCTCTAACAATATGGCATTGTTGAAAACCCTCTTATGCTGTTTTACACAAATTAAACTACAATTTGATTACAATTAGCCCCTGTTGCTTGATATTCAGGTCACAAAAATAAGTAATATCATACTCATTGTTTCCTGGATAATAAGTCTAAAAATTAAACAGTCAATAAAATGAGAATGCCAAGAAAAATCAAAGCACAGCATTAACCGAATGCCTCGGGACGCAAACAATCCAACTGTAAGAGGTGAAAAAAGTAAAGAACAGAAAAAAATGATAAAAATCAATAGATATTCAGCGAAAATATTTTCGGTGCAAGTTGTTAATTTATCATACAGAGAAAAAAACCGGCAGTGATTATAAGGTTTTAGCTTCTTAGTCTTGAAAATATAAAAAATTGCAAACTCCAGAGGTAGGTCATTACGAACAAACCCAAATATATTTTAGGGGACAATATCTCAAGGAAATCTCTCAACCTCCTTTCTGAATTATGTAAGACCGGCCTGACCCTTCCTCCCTCCCAACATATAAGAAAATAACGGAGAAAGTCTGAAAAATAGCTGGTAAAAATTTCATTACAGAAAATATTATTTTTCTTTTGAAAGAGGGAGTCTTACATGAGACTGAGCTCAATCTTCTCCCTTTCTTGGGGCTTGTAAGACAAATTCAGACTCCTGAGTATCTTCCGTAACACTTGAACAGGCCTTAATGATTGCGGAACCTTTATTTTCTTAACCAGAACTGGTAAGTTTTTGTGCAAAATTTGAGGGACTGGACTGTTTCTAATTAAATAAGCGTTGAAAATATATGACAATTGCTTTGCAAGCTCTCAGCAATAGCCATCAGAAAGTTTAAACAAGCTCTGATAACCTACAGAGGAATGGAGAAGTAAAGCAATGGTACTTCCAGGAGATTCTACTTTTTTTAAAATCTCATAAAATTCCATCTTCCGGGAGAGATAATCTCAACTTTCTCACCTGTTGAAAGCTTCGTCCAAGGTCATTTTTCGGGCCTCAGTGGACACATCCACCCTGGTTGCATACGTAGGGCAAGAACCCATTATGCCCGTATCTGGATCATCGATGGCATAGTGTTTGTAAATTTGCTCCGGTGGCTCTATCTGTAGCTACAGTGCAGGCAAAATATTGAAATGTTAATTTAAAAATAAAAAAAAACCACTAAATTCTTTAACTTGCAAAAGACATATTAATAAGTTTACATATTTACATATCAACGGTGTAAGTCAGCAATCACATAATTTGGTTTGCGACGTCACAGACTTCCTGTCATACGTTATCTTTGAAACAGAGAACTACTCGACGGCAATCATTTAAAACTGCCATGACTTTTCTTCTCTGTGCGAAGAAAATTCTACAAAAACTTCAAGGAATGAAGTCAATTTGTTCTTCTTTAAAAAAATAACATAGAGGCGAAGATTTCCAAACACCGCAAACGAGATATGTGATTGCAGACTTACGCCGGCGACATGTTTAGCAGAGCAGTTCAAATTGTTTCGTTATTTCTTTGGTATATAAAACTTTTTGTGGTGCTTTTGGCAGAGAGTAACTTCGTTTCAGATAGCAATGCACTTTGTATACTTTTTAAACTCTTTTGATTTGTTCATGCTTTTGCTATCAATTTGATGGTTTTCATAATCAGGCTAGTTATTGAGCAGAGCCTTGAATCATGGGTTCTCAACTCATATTAACTTTTTGGTTTTTATTTTTTTTATATCTGTTTCTGTTTTTTATTTGTAGAAACTGGTTCTGATCTTTATTAGTATAATATGCTTAAACTTGCCACAGGAGCTAAGTTCTAGGCAAGTGTACTAATGTAATTGTTTTTCTCTATTCATTTGTTATCATCTGTGTATGAATAAATAAATAAATTTCATGGTACTTTTAAGTGTTTTAATGAGTTTGCAGATGCAAATAACTTTTCAACTGTGAGAGTATTAGACCACGAAACTTGGTTTGTAACGTTGAAAACTTCCTGTCATACTTCATTTTTTAAATGAAAACTACTCAACATCAATCCTTGAAAACTTCCTTGATTTTTCTTCTTTGTAGAGTATAACTCTGTGAAAAATTCAAGGAATGATATTGATTTGCTCTCCTTTAAAGTAATAAGATGAGAGCAGGTACTTAAAAACACCACAAAAGAGATACTTTGTCTGGTAGTTTTACCTCATTTTGTTTACCTCTTAAAACGTCAGAAATGGCAGATTTTCACTTGTAATCCCAATAACTTTGCGAGTACTCAGGGTATTTGGATTTGATTTTTAAACACTATTTGTAGAAAAAATTATGGTAGTGTGCATCTATTTCCAAATAGAGGAGGGGGGGGGGTCTCTTCACTGTGGGTCAGTTAAGAGACTGCCTCTAGCAATACGTACTTACTAAACTGAACCTAGGATTGGGACAAAAAATTCTATTCATGCTTCAGTTTCCCTTGGTTTCTTCCGGGAACCATGCAAATAACTTACCTCACTGTTTTCATTCTCACAGAACCAGTCAAAAAGAATCAGCGGAGGTCGAGGTTCAGGAAGCTCAAAAAACTGGACTTCTTTGAATTTGACTGCTGCATTCCACACCAAATTTTTCAACGGTTCACTCAACGGTTGGCCGAAAAAAGGAGATCTGCTCTTTTCCAAGCGAAGCCATAGCGCTAAAATGTTTGAAAGCAAAACGTTTCATTAAAAAGATTTAACTAGATAAATGCTAGTGATAATGATTGTGTGAGTTTAACACAGAAAAGAGAAAATATGCAAGAAGCCTGACAGGATGATCTGCCAAAATTACATCGTTTTACCTCCTTTTATTATTGTTGCATGAGTGGAATCAACCAACACTTCTGTAAAAATTTGCTTTAATTGCTATGATTGAAAATTATTGCCATTTCATGGTACTTACATCCACAAAATAGCCTTTCCAGGACATATCGACGGTGCAAGTCGGCAATCACATAACTCGTTTGCGGTGTCTGAAAATCTCCGCAACTATGTTATTTTTTTAAAGGAGAACAAATGGACATGATTCCTTGCAGTTTTTGCAGAATTTTCCTCGCACATAGAAGAAAAATCACGGCAGTTTTAAGGACTTACCGTTGAGTAGTTTTCCGTTTAAAGAATAAAGTATGACAGGAAGTCTGCGACGTCGCAAATCGAGTTATGTGATTGCCGACTTTCACCGTCGATATACTGACCAACAGCATCACAAACAAAATCGGCAGTGAAATTACCAGACCACGTATCTTAGATCGCAACATTGCAGATTTCCAGTCATACTTTATTTTTTGAATGGTATACTACTCAACGTCAATGCTTGTAAACATCCATGATTTGAATGAAAACTCTGTGAAAACTTCAAGGAATGATATTGATTTCTTCCCCTTCAAAAAAATTTAAATGGGAGCGGAGATTTTATAACACTGCAAACGAGATACAAGGTGTGATGGTTTCACCATCGAAATGCTTTCAGACTGAGTGTTCATGTGCTGAGAGAAGTGTGCAATGTCTCGCAAACGAAGGAGCAATCTTAGCAGAAAATAAGTATCCTTGGTGGCTAATACTTGATGACTTCCACAGGTATGGAGTAATCATCAAGAATGAAACTGCAATGACACATACCTCAGTTGGGTGCGAGCTTTGCATTACAATTATTTCCTAAACTAGATAATGCTCATCGTCGTTTCTCCGACCTGATTTTTCTTTTCATTCATTTGTGAGGATATTCTGTGAAAATTATGAGCAGGGTTGGTTCGTTCTCCTTTGATAAAATAAACTGAAAGCAACAATTTTAGAGCATCGCAAACGAGAAACATCCGGCACACAAACACAAGATTTGGGATAGAATAACAATCTATTCATCAAAAGATGAGGAATCAGTCACAAAATGTTGTTACGCACCTTGAAAAGTTATGCCATCCAGACCCTCCAACGCAATCTCATCTAGTAAAGTTGCAGTCCAATTGAATGGACTCATTTTCCTTGTCTGAAATGATTAAAGAGATAAAGAGTTAAACAAGACCAATCTATTTTTGATGAACATACTTATTTCTCGGAGAAAAAATGCCATTCATGAAAGTCTTTACGCTTCATCTTCATCCTACCCGCACGCACGATTCATGACTTCAAAGTGGGTTGAGGTTATGTTGATGTTTATGTCTCAGGAGACCATGTGGTAGTGATAAGTGATAAGATAGTGTCGTGAGCATTTTCCTTGCTTTTTTATATTAAATGCAAATATGAACGGGAAATTTATTAGATCCACTCACAAGTTCTTAGTTAATGTTTGCTCTACTAATGTTGAACGTGGAATGAAACATTGCCTTAACTTTTCTACCCACAGTCCAAAAGATGAGTTAGGTGAAGCTCGGCACATTGTTCGAAGACAGTCAGTTTTTCAAGATATTAAAACAAAAATTTTGATCAAAGGGCCTTTAACGGTTGCTGAGTATATGAAGTCAATCTTAACTGATCCAATCGGAGGTTATTACATGCATTCGGATGTTTTCGGTGGAAAAGGAGATTTCACAACCTCACCCGAAATCAGTCAGTTATTTGGTGAGGTAAGTACATTTTCACAGAATTATTGGCAGAAGTACACAAATAAATTGGACCTTGTCCATGGAATCATTGGTATCTGATGCCTAAATGATTGTCTTTTACTGATTGATGGCAGTGACCGGTCCGAGAACTGTGTCCTTAAGTTGACCTAGCCCTCTGGTCTTGTATCTATCGATGCTTTAATAGCCGTCTCTTATTTCGTCTGCAGCGGACACTTCGCGGTCCGCAGGCGTCTGCAATCGTCTTTTATTATTTTGCGGATGACTTGGAGTGGGTGGGGCTAAATTTCGAGGATGCGAAGCGGACACAAGAATTTGCCTGGATGCGGACACCTGCAGACGTTCGCGGTCCGCGGCCGTCTGCGTCTGCGAGGTCTGGAGTTCGCAGACCGTAGACCGCGGACGAAACCCTAACCTCTCGACAATATCATCTTCTTCTGTCTTCTTGTGCCCTTCTATTTTGTCATTTGTCAATCCTATTTAGTCTCTATTTGTATTTTGACCCATGATCTTCGAACTTTCATATCTGTTGAAACAATTCAGGATTTTATAACTATCCAATAATTACGGTTTTATTCATTTATTGGTTGTCATTTGAAATGTGTTGGCATTTATGCCCAAATTTCTCATCTTATTTCGTTTTCGAAAATTTTTATTGAGCACTCCTAAGAAAGTTTTTATTAGATGCTTCACTATGGCAAGCTTCACACCCAGTATTATCAGAATCAGGTACACATAAACAAAATGCAGTGGCGCCCTCCAGCGGTCCGCGCTGTTAACACCTACCTCGCTGTGATTGGCTCTCTGAAGTATCTACGAAAATCATCAATCGTCCGAGGTCCGCGAAGAATCCTGTAGACGAAATAAAAGACAGCTAATGTGCTGCTTGTCATTGATCAAAAATAGGTGTTAGTAAACAGGACTGTCAATGTTTAGGAGTATCAACAATTTCTCTTGATCAAGTTCTACTGGCTACCATCTTAACTTACTCTTTCCTTTCCGCAGACCCGCATCTTGAAATGGCAGCGAATGGATCTCTCAGGGTCTCTGGCAGTCTGGTGAACTAAAAGTTGAGGAATTTACGGTCACCTGTTAAAGTTAATGAATTTATGGGGAAAAATTAGGAAATTTCGAGAGCAACCTGACGCCCTAGCTACTTCAGCTGGTGCTAAGCGGGGGAGCGCAAACAACTTTACACTGCCTCTCTCCAGAATTTGAATCAACTAATGAAGTCCCTAAACAGATATTCTAATTAAATGATGTGTGTGGATACGGTTTTAAAATGCGATCCTAGCAGAACAAAATCCTTTATCCCTGTGCTCTTATAATTGCAACATTGAATGGACATAGTCCCTTCTTCCTGTTGAATGTTTCTTTGTCTCAGCTATTCGAGTATTTCTTGTGCAGAATAACATTTAATCTCTGCTGTTTTCAGATGATAGCTGTCTGGCTCCTAAGCGAATGGCAAAAATTGGGCTGTCCAAAACCATTTCAAATCGTCGAGCTTGGCCCTGGAAGAGGCACAATGTTGGATGACATACTGAGGGTAAGGAAATTTTATGAATGCATGTGATGCTCAATGTCGTTAAGCCTTCATCATTATTCTTTCTTCAAGACTTTTTAACTGAAGTGTAAAGCTGCTGCAATCTCGTGGCTGAAAGCTACAGTGGATTTGGAAGGACCAATTAGCACATATTTTCTTTTGTCGAACTTCCTGAATTAAAATGGTGTAAAGTAAAGAGACCATCAAAATTCAAACATCCAAATTCAGTGACACTTAAAAATAGAGTAATATAAACAGGAAATCAATTAAAACTACAGGTAAGAAAAAAAGTATACAGGATCGTAAATTTCAAAAAGTCTAGCCATCATTTTATGGAACATTAAATATGATATGGGTAAAACAAAGTTACCTAAGTTAGATAAATTAATTACAACAAGTACAACAACTGCACTAATGGTAAAACAATGTGTTGAACAAGCATATCATAGAGAACAAGTTGAGTCTAATTTCATACCAAATTGAATTATTAAGACGTAGGTCTGTGCAGTGACTGCCTCACTAAAATAAGTATTTTTTTCAGAATGGAAATCTCTTGTTCAAAAGACGTGTATATACTTACCTAATCCAAGTCTTACGTCCTTCTCTGCTCATTTTTCTTATTTCTCTCTTTCTCTGGCCAGTTTTTTTATTCAAGCATTAAACATTATTCAAAAGAATAAAGTTCCTTTTTTGTGTTATTTTATTCCTTTTATTTTTAGGTTTTCCGAAAGTTTGGTGCAAACAAGGACATGTCTGTGCGACTTGTGGAAGTCAGCCCACATTTAAGTCAACTGCAGGGAAAGTTGCTGTGCCAAAGTGTAGAGCGCTGCAACACAAATACAGATATCCATTATCAAAAAGGTCTCATGAAAGATTCTGTTCCTGTTTTCTGGTATAATTCACTTCAAGATGTTCCTCATCAATTTTCTCTAGTCGTCGCCCATGAATTCTTCGATGCCTTACCTATTCACAAATTTCAAGTAATTACTTCCTGTATCCCTCAAAAGTAAAGTGCATAACTACCGTGTACAATTCCATTTCCTGAACTATTGTTTCAGCTTTTATGATTGTATGGAAAGGAGGTATTTGACATTTTTTTTTTGTCACAAAATCCAGTAGAATTTTTTTTACTCTGCAGAATATTTTACATTGTATTTCTAGCGAAAGCTGTCACTTGAGCTGCAGACTTTTTATTAATCTATGTTTCTTGCCTCCTCATTAAGGTTCATTTTATTTTTTTTTCAATTTTATCATTACCTACCTGCGTATTTTATATGTTTTTATCAAACGCTTTCTTTTTGTTGGCTTGCATTCATCTGAAGAGTAGCTGAAAATTATGTCCCTAATTTTAGCTTAAGAGTTTCCAGTGTTTGTTTCTAATTTGGAACGAAGGGGCAGAGACTTATTGTATTTAAGTGCATTGTGAATGAATCAATCCTCTTGACAAGATAACCTTTTTTCCCTGCCTATTTCAATTTACGGTGCTAGATAAAATATTAGTGACTTAAATCTGACTAGAGCTTTACTAATCAAAGTACTCGTTATTTTCACAGAAAACTGAAAATGGCTGGCGAGAAATACTGATTGATATAGATGGATCTAGTGAGGATAAACTACGGTTCATCATCTCAAGGAATGAAACACCAGCTTGCAAGATGTTTATCACAGTAAGTTGTCTATACTTCTTGGTTATTTTCCCTATAGCAGTTAAAGAAAGCCAGTAACGCTAATTTTTGGGAATGGCGAAGTATCAGCGCAAGGACAGGATCTCTACTCGGCATTCTCTTTTGGGCCGATGGAAAGAGATCCACCGCAAGCATATACAATGAGTTGTTGGGTCATGGAAGGATTTCAATCTCAATTTTACCAGCTCTTTTTAGGTGGATAACTAGTCAGTAAATAAAGTGATCATGACTTGAACTGTAAGTGCCTGCATATGAGTCTTACGCTCAGGTAGGTGCAGGTTTTAAGAGACTCTCTGTAGAGGGAAAAGTGTAGTTCATTCAAATAGATTGCACCCTCTCTTCTTTAGGCACTAAGTATTTTTTTTCTTCATTTTCCCTCTCCTAAATGTAGTAGGCAATTTTCAGGACCCTTTTAAATGCATGTGTGTGCCGTCAAAACTAGCTACAATCTTCTTCTTTTTTCAGCCAGCTGAAAAACGTGACCACTTTGAAGTAAGTCCTGAGAGTGGTGTTATTATGGATTATCTTGCTACTTTTTTAAGGAGGAAGGGTGGAATCGTCTTAGTAGCAGATTATGGTCATGATGGTGATGGCAAAGATACGTTTCGGGTGAGTGACAAAATGGCTCAAATCTTTACCATTTACAGTGTCATGTATCCTCCATTAAGTTAAGAGTGGTCAAAGGCTTTTATGAGGCCCATGTGAAAAAAAAACTTCGTTCATGTCATTTTTCCTCAGGGAACACTAGAGATAACTTTTTCAATTTCTATTCCATATAAGTATAAGTCTTTACATATGTAGACGCTCCCTTTTCTGGAATTTTTACATTTTTCACCTATCTTACGCTTTAATAGGTATACAACGGAGAATTTGCACACAAAAATCGTATTGCTTCATCTGAGAGTGCTCAATGAGTGGAGTTTGCAGTATTTTTCTCCATCTTTTTCTGAGATGGGAAATTTTAGAAAATTAGATGTCATCTGACGGCATTTTCCATTTAAGGACAAGTATTTTAGTAGATTAGGTTTTTCCATCTTAGATCCTACAGTAATTGTTCAATTTAGAAACGCTTAGTTCTCCCAAAAGTTTCACCTTAAAATGAAATTCACTAAATTTCAGACACCTGCAATTTCTCCATCATGAGAGTAACGCGTATTGCATAATGCCCAAAGCTCAAAGCGCATTGAGGGAGTTGGACTGCGAAGTGATCAGAGGACTGAGCCCCCTAGTTTCATAAGAATTAAACCTGGAAATATTCTAGCCAAAGTAAATGGAAAAACCATAGGTAAGAAATGTCCAGCCTTTGACTCCTTATAAGAAGTTTCAAAAGTTTATTATTTTAAAAATATTTACCATAAACTTAATAAAATATTTTTCTTTTCTTGTGCAATCTCTAGTTGTACCTATTCCTCCCGTCAATAGCTTTTTTACTGTATTTTAATTTCTTCAGGCCTACAAAAATCATAAACAAATCCACCCTCTGGAATCGCCAGGATCTGCTGACCTGACTGCAGATGTAGACTTTGCATACCTCCGATCAGTTGTTGGGGAAGGAAGAGTCATCAGTTATGGTCCTGTAACTCAACGAGATTTTTTGCAGAGAATGGGAATCGACATTCGATGCGAGGTAAGAAAATGAAGCCAATTTTTGTCAAGTAGAGACAGGAATGTGGGAAGTTCAATGACGCTGGTTGCTTTCTACAGTCTGGCTCTCATTTCTTCCTGTAAAATACCCAAATCATCTTAAAGTTTTTTTTTTTTTTTTTTTTTTTTTTTTTTTTTTTTTTTTTCCCCTACAAAATTCCATATTTGAAAATCTCTGCTGAAATTTTCCAAGTTTTCTAGAAGAAGTTCATCATTAATTAAAAATTTCCTGGATCCTTCTAATGTGTATAATTTTTTGTTGCAGATCACAAAATCATGCATTTTTCTTCTCCAAATTGAAAAATTCTGATTAATTATAGGAAAACATAATGAAAAGTTAACGATAAAATCAGTCAAAATTAGGAACTTTCTAAATTCTTCAATAAAGTGAAGAAAAACAGAAGTTAATCATTTGTATTTCAAATGTTTTAATAATGTGCGTGCATTTTTGCTGTTTATCTCAAAACCTTGTGAAAAGCTCTTGCTCAGGATCAGCCTTCTTCTTCTCAATTAGAGGAGAACTGAAAAATTTACATGAGACGATGTGTATTCAATTTATATTTTTTCCCAGATCGTTTATGATTGCAGTAAAGTTCTTACCAAATAAGTTTGTGCATTTACAAATTGAGACAGAAGATAGATGCCTGTATTTTTGTATTATAATAAATTTAAGAATTAAAATGGCAGATCTTCTGTCTTGCTCAAATAAGTGCATAAACTTATTTAGTGCGAACATTTCTTCAAAGCAAAACTTAGTTGCAATCCCAGCTCCAAAATTTCCTCTCTTCGTAATAATAACAATAAGTAAGTGTTGAGCGCAAAAATTTCAAAATTCAGTGTGCTGTTCTGGTTTTTTATTTCTCGCTCTCATCTTCTTTTGAAAAAAAAAAAACCCCTCATGAAAAAAATTTTTCAAGCCGCATGCGAACTGACTCTTGCTTACTCTAGCATTTTCTTCACCCTTGATTTTGCTTAGATTCTATGATGAGATAGCAAGAAGTCCCTACCATACTTTTATCTTAACTATGTGTATCTTGTTTCAGATATTGAAAAAAAGGAGCCAAAATGATTCAGATAAAGAAGCGTTGGAATCAGGTCTAAAAATGCTAACTGACGAAGATCAAATGGGCGTACGGTTTAAATTTCAATCATTTTTTCCAGCAGTTCTCAAGGATTATTTTGAAAAAAATCCTGTGTCTGGGTTTTTCAGCAATCAGTGATCAATTTTACATTTTTTTTATCTCTACTTGTCTACAAAAGTATTTTTTAAATATTGATGTTGCTTTAACACATCGACTACCCTGTCAGCTTGTAGAGTTACCAGTGAATTGTCTCATGGCCCCATAAGGCAACAGAAACGATATAAGGAAGTGGGACGGTGAAAATCATAGACGACATGTCTACTTTGTGGTGTTCCAAAATCTCTGTTCCCATTTTATTTTTTCAAAGGAGAACTAATCAACATCATTCCTTGAAGTTTCCACAGAATTTACTTTCCACAGCACAAAAATCATGGAAGTTTTTAAGAATTGATGTAGAACAGTTTTCCATCTAAAAAATAAATTATGACAGAAAGTCTGCAACATTGCAAACTGTGATACATGGTTTCAGAACATCATTGTCTTATGGTAAGTTAACACCAGCAGAAAACTGGTAAGAAATGCAGAAAGTGTATTGAGACAATAGTGATACAGTTTTGGGACACCAAAGTAATAATCAGCAGGATGACAGATAGTGTCAGTGGAGTTCTAGAAGCTACCAAACTGTGGCTTAAAAGATGCTCATCCCAAAATGACAGTATCGGCCAAATGACATCAGAGAATAAGAAAGTCTTGGCAGTTAATATGTTAACGTCCAAAGTCCCCATGACGGGATGGTTTGCTTAAAATTTTCTGGTTTCAGTCCCTGCTGCAAGGAAATTTGTCAGAAATTTTTCATTCCTCAGATTTTGGTAGCAATCTGCTTTGGACGAATAAAGGAGGCAAACCGTGCTTTTCAATGCATCGGGTCTCAGGAATAAGTTGAGAGATCTAACCCAGATCTCTGAGGGTGTAATGATTCACAAACTTTTGCTATAGAGCCACTTAACTATTTAGGGAGACTATCATTTAATTGAATGCAACGGAGCATTCAATTAGGCACCCCACAGGGATATTATTTAAATGTATTTCCCATGACAACCATTCAGAATTACTCAATTCAATTTGAGAAATTCTGTGATGAGGACGGAGCCTTTGGATGAAAATTGTTAACGGAAGATTTCAAGTGTGAGGCAGTCAAGTAATATTTGTATCAAGAATATACCTAGTTCTAAGTAAAACTTTCCTGCCTGAATTGTTTTATAAATTTCCTTGTTGAGTAGTTTTGTACTTTTTGTCAACCTGTGATCACAGAATAAATGTTCCTTTGGTTACCTACTTTAGTTTGTTTTTTTCTCTATGATGTATTTTTTTAGAATAAAAATACCAACGGATATCCAGCCCAACCACAAACCTTGCTGAAGATGCCTACATTACTGTTTTTGTCAGCACAACAAGACATAATCAAAAGTAGATATATAAATATGACATGGTATAGATAGGACTATGTCTTGTTTGATCTTAACGAAAAAGCAAGAAATGTTATCCACGATCAGTCCACTGCCTAGATAAATATGTTTGATGATGATTAGAGAGAATGCGAGAAGTAACTCAGTTAATTACTTTTAATCAGGTTTACCCCATTTAAAAAGTTGAAGGTTTGGTCAAAAAGAAAAAAAGCTCTTGTAAGAGCTTCCATGAAAATGTTTAAGTAGTTTTTTCGGAGAGTAAAACAATACACTTTCAGTGTCAGTGCATTTGCTTATGGTTTCGTTTTTGTTGAATTTACACACAATGGCTGGAAACACCTCAGTTACGAGTCTTTTCTGATTGGGTTGAGCTAAGCAGAGCAGACTTGATCCATTTTTTTAGAGAAAATGAATTTGAAAGTCCTTTTTAAGGTCATCTTTTTGGGCATTTCCTCCTGATAAAAATCAATGGTTGAGATAAAATATTTAATTGATTGAAACAGGCGTCAACATTTATTTGATACACAGCATCCAATAGGAGGATTAAAATATTAAGAGAGTGAGAGAAAAATAAAACAAAATCTTGGAATTCCGTGGAAAAATAAAATTTAATACAAAAGAATTAGATATAAAAACAAAAAATAAAAGTATCTCAATGACCAATTGCTTCTGATCCATACAAAGAATGCTATCCTTGCTCTTTCATACATAAAAAAGTTGTAGGGCTGTTCTTATCAAATTACGAACAAATAGCCATCATGAGGTGAGGTTATAGAAGTGATATAAATCACAACAACATAGAGAATGTTTATATTTAAGTTCATAGAGGATCATTTTAAAATTTTCAAGCCTAAGGACTTAGGAAAACTTCACTTAGTTTGAAGGAAACAAGTCTGGAATTTGATCTGATAATGGAAACATAATATACATGAGACAAAAGCAGAGACGCCACACACTGTGTATTAAGTACAGCAATTTTTTGCACCAGAATCATCTACTGTTAAAGGCAAAAACAATAGGCCAAAAAAATTGATTAAAAATGAATAGGCTGGAAACTACTGCGATTCCTAAGAAAATAAAAATGTCTCATGAGTTTATATACTAAATGAAAATAGGAAAACTTCAGAGTGGATAATCTGAAATTAGTGCAAGAACTGTGAAATTTATGAGAATAGATTAACATTGACGACAGAGGAAAATCCAGCATCTCAAACATCGTCGTTTTCAGCATGAAAAAACATTTCTTGATTGAGCTGTTTTAGTATTCCTTACTTACATTACATTTTTTCTTTAAAGGAGAACCATCACATGATTTTGTCTGGAATTTTCAGTTATTTTTCTTTACATTTGTGAGGAGAGACACTAAAATTTTCAAAAAAATTCCTGCAATGGTTCTCCCATGAAAAAATAAAATACCGGTAGAAATATGTTCTTTTCGGTGGGAGAGTGCAGCACGTTCAACAATTTCAGATTTTGCTGTTTGTTATTGAAAATGTACTTGAGATTTTCCTTCCCTAATCAAATTGACTTTGTGTCAAAATTAATTTAATGAGTCATGTCTCCTCTGATTTAGACTAAAAAAATGCATTTCAAAAGTTTGTTTTGAAGGTTCTTAACTTAAAGAGAGAAAATGTGGAAATTCAAGTGCTAAACTTCACCAGAATTTAAGAGATTTTAAACGCACTAGGTTGTTCAAGAAAAATGTAAGACATACTGGAACAACATGTTTCTGCCTCAAGAGATAAAAAGTCAGAATGATTGAAGGCACATAAAACATAAAAATCTTACTCAAAACTCTGTTTTTAATACTGAGAGTATTTTCATCAATGAGATCAACATATTTTACTTCATCATATTTTTGTAGCGTTGAGCCGAGGTTGCGAAATTGTTCTAGTTTCTTCTCTATGAAAACCAATTGTTCAACATTCTTTAAAATAATGGGTCTTAATTCATCATCAAATACCCTGTTACCTTTCTTATTACACTCCTTCTTTATGTATTTGGCAGACTGCGCAAGCACATACAAATGCCGCGTTATGTTTGCTAAAAAGAATGCAAATTCATCACTTTCTAGCTTTTGACCTCTCTTTACCCCTAAACAATTTTTCCACATCGATAAGTGAAATTTCTTTACAGAACTTAAAATCAACTGTCTATGACTAGATAGATACACACCATTTTCCTTTAGATCACCTTCATCCATTAACAATAACTTCCCCAAGCTCACTTTGTTATTATGAAAGGGTCGAGAGTAACGGGATAAACATAAATTATGCAAAAAACTGAGAGCATCAGCCATAAATTCATTATGCTCCGGAAGCTCACGAACCATGTCACTGTAACTTTGAACGGTGAGTTGGACCGGTTGCTCCCATTCCTCCTCTATTTTTTTCTCCCCTTCAGCCTCTAAAATTAAATCAGCAATATCCTGCAAACCTTTGGTCTCTGCGATTTCCAAGACTTTTCTACCTCGTCTATCTTCCAATTTTACAGACGCTCCACTTTCGATGAGCAATTTTACAATATCTGTATGTTTTTGGCTGACGGCAAAGAAAATTGCAGACCATCCCTCATGATCTATAGAATCAATTGAAGCACCCCGCATAAGTAATTCTTTCACAGCTTCAATGTGTCCACTTTTAGCTGCGTACATTAAAGGTGTAGTTCTGTCAGGATCCACCTCGTTAATCAGCAATCCTTGATTGATCAGCAAGCGAACACAACGGAGGACAAGCTCTTCGTCCGAACAAGAGGACGAACAGGTTGCCATAAGCGCGTTGAAAAAGTGATGATGATACATTGGGTCTGCTCCATGATTAAGGAAGTGCACCATTAAATCAAACTGACAATAAGAGCATGCTAGCAAGAAAGGAGTAAACGAGCCATCAATTTTGTCATTAATGTTGATCTGATGCTCTGCTAGAATCTGCGTTACTCTATCTAAACTACCAGTTTTGATTGCATCGGTCAGCATGAAGCTTGTGACACTATCCTCGAATCCTCCATTGTCCGCCATTTTCTTGCACCTGTTGAAAAAACATATTTTTTAGAAAACCATATTTTCGAATTTTTGCCACCAAGGCACACATTAGGGCCATAGACATGTTAAAACAACGTTATAGATTTTGATTTAGTTAGTTTCAAACAGTTCCAAACTTTTTCTTTGTTTGAAGTTCATGACAGTTTCTGCTCCCCCTTGATATAGTTCAACGGGAGCAAGAACAAGACAATTTCACTGCTTGAAATTTTCGCAGAATATTCTTCAAACAGAGAGAAAAATTCACAGAAATTTACAAAAATATTACATCGATTTGTTGAATAACTGAGAAATCAGGTGTGGCAGCAAGTTTGCAACATTGTAAACTGAGGCATAGAGAAAAAAAAGGAGGTGTTTGCATTTCGGGCATCTTGGAGTATTTTGATGACTTGATGACGTAGGTGGGTACAGCTGGGTACAGGGACGTCCCCTTCACACTGTACCCACCTACGTCATCAAGTCATCAAAAAATTCCAAGATGCCCGAAATGCAAACACCTCCTTTTTTTTCTCTATGAAACTGAGGTGCACCGTTTCTGAGTTTAAATCACTGACATTTATAATACGCACGGTAAGTAGCTTTTACTGTTGTGAATTCTGATTTTGATTATGCTGGAATTCGTACTTACTGTGATAATGCTTGTATTTTTAGGATCAGTATCACTTAGAGGCACATGACATCTCTTCTTCAAAAATGCTCAATTCAAAATTTTTATAAAATTGAACAAACTTTGATCGCCTTCAATTGTCTCAACACTGACAACCAGAATTCAGTCTTTGAATTAGTTTTGGAAAATTTTTAAAAGCAATTTTGGGGAGAAAGAATTGTAAAACTGTCTTCTTTATCTTTTTGTTGGTGTTTTTTTTATCACCAAGGAACCTCCTTGGAAAACTAAAGAATTAGGTGCCAGCTAAATTTTGTTCTTATTACTTAGATACAATTTTTGTGAGCTTGATGAGAATTTCCAATCTTCTTAATATGTATGTGCCTGCCTTGATATGAATTATAATCACGCAGTTTTGAGTGCCTGTTCGAAACTGCATTTTTAGATTGATAACCTAAGGTATTTATTCAGCAATATCCTCATCGAAAGGAAATGAATGAGGAGAAGACAAGTGCGTTTCGATTTTCTGTTCTTGTCCCCCAACTGATAAAGAGGAAATGTACTTACGATGAATTTCAAAAGGAACAGGAGATCTGGAACTCTGGGTGCTTACAGATTTTGTGATTGACCGTGGGGTTTACTGCTACATTGATGTTTCTGCCTTCAATAAGTCAAATATCATGAAAGAAACTTGAAACTGCATGCGACGGCGATATATATCAACATGTGAATCAAAATCAAAACAAAACGAACGAAAGGACTATCAAGTTTGTCGATGTCCGAAAAATGTTCAACACTAGTTGTGAAGTAAATGCTGGAAATTTTTAAGAATAGTCCGAAAAATCATTTAAATGATATTTAAAAAACTAAAGCCCCATTCATACATGAAAATGTGTACTCGCATATACTGTGAGTATTTTATTGATAAAATGAAGACGAAAACTCGAGTAATGTTGGACAATTTTTCTCTGACAAAACATCAGACTTGTCATTGATAATAACATAACCCATAAAACTTGTAGTCTGGTGACTCTGGTGATAAGTGATAAGAATACCAATTACAGTGATAAGTGAGCTTAAAAAACGTCACCAAAAGTACTCTGTGATAAAATCGAGGAAGTATAAGTATCATCGTGCTAAATGTCACACACTGCATCTCACAATAGAGTGTCGATCATTCGTTTTAATACATATGCTAAATCAAAAATTTTTTCAGCAGTGCACAGCTCACTAATGTTTCTCTTCTAACATATTCTTCCCCCAGGTAGTAAGTAAGGATTTTTCTCATAAATAAATAAGTGAATAAATAAAAGAGAAGTCTGAATGTAACACTCTGTGAAACTCTCATAACATTACTAGAGCCCGTTTCAGATTACTTTTCCTCTTTTACTGCCGCTCCTTTGCGGTACAGAAACTTCTCTATCCCGCGCATATATCCAAGGAGGAAGAGCAATCTAAAACGGGCGTAAGCCATTATTAAGCACTAGGGTTGAATTACCAGTGGTGCACTGGTAGCGGCTGCGTCAGATGCCAAAGTAAGAGGAGCAGGACAAACACGGAAAAAAAGAGAGAGGGAAAGAAAGAGAAAAGAGGGAAGAAAGAGGAGACAGGGAGAAAGGAAGAGGGATTTTTAAAACCCGTCAGACAAAAAGCATAGAGTACATAGATTTGTAATGTATATGGAAGAGCTGGCACCATGTTCTGGTCGACGAGTTCCAAGTCTGGTGTGCGTCGAGCTTTGGTCATTTTTTCAATCCCAAAAGGCAAGGTAGAATACCTAGTAATTCCTATCCTCTTTGTTTACATCGAATGGCTGGGTATCCGTGTATTGATTTTGTATTGTAAAAGTGACCCAGCATGACATAGGAGTCTGGGAATTTGGGACCTGGAAATGGCTTATAATTGGTGTCAGTTCTCCCATTTACATTATTATAAGACTCTGTGTACTCTATGATAAAAAAAGATGGTAATGAGAGAAAGTGTCAAGGTGTCATTAATGCTGAGGCTGTTGTCCATTTATCCAGATTTTATGAGGCTCCATTTTAGATGAGGGAAGGGAAAATGTTTACATGAGTAAAATGAGAAAGCGAAGGAAGGCTTCAGAAATTAGATGATTTCATCCTCGAGGAAGTACATAAATTCAGGAAAGTGTCACATCTCCAAATATTCGTAAATATTAGGCCTGATAACTAACAATAAAAATACATTTTCCAGTGAAGCGTTAAATTAAATTATATGATGACCTCCGTGAATATCTGTCATTGTTTTGACACACTATTCTCTCATCTTTTATTTTATTTTCAATAATTCACTACGGGATCATATACCTTATGAGGTTGATCTACTGCACTAATGAGAAGGATTTGATATTAAACAATTGATAATGTTCAAATTTTAAGACATTTAAAAATATCATTGAAAGTTAACTGAATATATAAGCAGGTATTTATGTTAAAAAATTAATTGAAATACGCTGTAATTCAATTGAAAAGTATGGCCCATGAAAATATTGCACATTGTCTCATCTTCCAATTATCATTATTCTCTTGGGCTGACATGCTAAGAAGCGTTAAAAGAGATTTCCAAATCAGTCTTGAATTTTAATGCCTGACTACATGTCTACCACCATAACATGTTTTGACTTTCAAGAACTTTTGAAAAAATGACTCAGGTACTAATTGGAAACAAAAATTTACTCACTTAAAATCAACAAATTTTAAAGTTTGATTATTTTTAAAAAAATCAGGTCTTCAGGGGCTATTTCTAGAATCTAACAGGCTTGATTTCACACAGGTACCTATCGAGAAAGCCTAAAACGAGATGGGCAGGTAATCCAATGTCCTTTGACTAATTTATTTATGCTGTTTTACTTAATTTTTTGCAGGATTTCAAGTTCAAGAACAAAAAAAAATGGATGTCATCAGTAAGAAGGATCTCATTGAGACAGTAACCCGACAAGAAGAGGAATTGAAACGATACAAGAAGCGTTTTCAAGGTAACAGAGAATAAGATTCAACAGATTTCAAACAGAAAATAATTCTTTTTATATGTAATGAAAATAGGGGAGGCAAGCCTGCATCATATTTCCAAAATTAAAAACAAAAAGGCTCATCTAGGGTCTGTCATGTTTAGATAGCCACAAAAATTGGAATCAGTTTAGTAGAATGGTAGAAAGAAACTGCGTCAAAAAATGAAACTTAAGGGAATCAGAGAGCTTATATTAATGACCTGTGTTAAGAAAATGTGTTTGTTTTCTCAAATTAGAACCTATTTCTTTTTATTTCTCTTCAAATGCATTTTTCAATAAAAACAAACAATAAATGAAACTTCAATTCTCTTGATAGCTCAAAAGATATTATAAAGTCAATTTGACCCCCTGTTGAAAAAACATCAAACTCATCTAGGTACAAATGTTCAGTTTTTTTGAATTTCCTCCTCTTGCATCAACAGATGTTGTCACCGCTCACAAAAATCTTATCAAAGAGAAAGAAGCACTGGAGTTGAGTTTGAAGATCATGACTGATTCTGTAGGTACAACAAAACCACAGCCGGAATCGTCTGCTACAAAACAGGAAGAACCCTCTGAGGAGGAGAAAGGTACAGATGTCCCCTCTATAGAAGCTCAGGTAAATTTAATTTGATGGGAAAAATTTTTCTTAAGTCTCCAACATTCAAGTTTTTTAAAGATTGAACATCTTTACAATCAACTAGCACACATATTAACAGTGAGACTAAGGATCTAGATTGTGGTGTTTCAAAATTTCCTCCCCCAATTTATTTACTTTTAGCAACTTTTCCTCTACTCGTTTGCTCAAAAATACTTGAAGTATTCTTGGAAGAGTAGGATGGTGGCCTATGCAGCTTCTAAAACGGGTCTCAATAATGAAAAATGTCAGTGAATGTTTCTTAAGTATTGTGATTTAGTAAAAACTTGAAAAATTGCTCTCTTGAAAAAAAAAAAAAAAACTCGCCCCTGTGCACATATGTCCCCTCCGTGAAAGATAAATGCAAGTCGGTTCATCCCTTTTTTGAGTATCATTATTTAGTGAGGGTTGCTGCACAAATTTTAAATCTTCATCCCTCTTTCATTTTCTCTGACATTGCAGGACCCTGAAGGAAAACAATCAGATGATTCAAATGTCGCGTTACGCACTCAGCTTAACAAATTGATGAAATCTCTATCCAGCTTATCCAATGAGAAGTCACGAATGGAAGTGTGTTTTCAGACTGATAGGAAGCAGCTCCGTCAGGAGAAAGAAAAGGTTCCTATTTTTGTTTTTTCCCTCTGTATTGTCCAAGATATGTGAATTCTTTTCTTTTTAATTTTCTACTTATGGATTTGAACACTTGTAGCTCACTTTTAGGTTTTTTGTTTCAACATAATATAAATTATCGATTAGGTATCCAAAAACTTTTTTTTTTTTTTTTTTATTTATTTATTTATTTATTTATTTACGGTATTGTGGATGTGTAGACAAGCATAAAAAAATCTAGTTTCCCCTAGAACACATAAGGAACCGATAATTTTAAAGTAAAATGTTTTAACTACACATTGGTAATGCAAAGATGAAGCAGAAAACTATGTGAATGCTAGAAACTTGATATGCTTGAGGCTTTACAAAAATTTCAATCATTTCTGTTTGCAAGGAGCAGTCCCCAAAATTAAGTGTTCGATGTGTTTGGAAAATGAGGCGTACATCCGTTTCAATGTAATTTTCTTAATTGATGTTTTCCCTCTTCCCTTTATTCATTTATTCTTCTTCAATTTCTCCAGCTTCAACAAGAAATGAAAGACATGAAACAGCGCTTCGAGACATCCATAAAAAATTTTCAGAGTGAAATTGAAAATTTGAAGTCGAAATTAATCATTTCAAAACACCAGCGGGACAAAGAACTCATGGATCACGGAGCCATTGTCAGGTAATCTATACATTCAAAATTATTTTAACTTTTTTAGATCTAGAAATTATGTGTTTTAACTCTTACAAAGATACCGTGTCCAAGTACATTCGTAATTCCGCTTATTTGAATTTAACGATGTACTCTTCAGTCTATTTCTTAAAGTAATTTGATTTACTTAATAAGATTGTGAGAACAATTAGTTTGTGCCAGTAATATCAGGTATGGACCAGTAATCTGCCTCCAACTTCCTAATGTGCCAGTAGGTTGGGTGCGTTAACCCATTGTCCTTTTTTTTCTTTTCTTGGAAAGAAAAAATGTATTGACGCAACTATTGTCCCGATCCCTCCCAAATGCAAGCAATCAGCAGAAATGGTGACCAAGGAGCTTGCTACGTTGCAAGTAGTGTGCGAGATGTGGGTTTAGATCGTGACTCAAACCTTTAATGGATGACGGAGACAAATCCAGTCATTCCTCTCGCGGGTATTCAGAGGCGGTAGTGAACATACTTTCCTAATTAACCCTGGAACTTTACCGTAGCTTCATTTTTTAGTGCATGGCTGCTTGAATTTAAGCATGAGGAGCTGAAATGGGTGACTAGACAAGGTCTAAACTAAAAGGAAACGTGATCCGTTTCCTCTTTAAAATTTTACGCAGAAAGCTATTCAGACCACGAAAAGTTTGGAAGTCAACTCCCAAAAGAGGCTCTAACAAGTATTTTTAACACTGATCAAATAGAAGTTAGATCATACAAATGGCTCATTTGTATCCTTGCCGTTTTATCAATGTTAATTGTGAACATCTAAATCTTCCTCAGGAGTTGATTTCCAGACCTCCGATTATACGGTTCGTTTCCTTTGTGAAATTTTGAAGAGGAAACATGTGACAAGTTGCTCCAACTCTTGCCTTGTCTAGTGGCCCATTCTTGAACATTCTTTATTTCTAAGATATCTCTTTTTCTATTAACATTTTTTTATGTCTCCAAATACAGAGAGCTGCATCAAAAACTGCATGATGAATGTAAAAAGAGAGAAGAACTAGAACGAAGTGTTGAACTGAAAGATCAAAGAGAGCAGGACCTAAAGAATCAGATAGAAACCCTCCAACAGAAAGTGAGCAAGACGAAAGCCCCATTGCTGAACCGATTACACGAGGAAATGATTGCAATGAAGCAGCAGCATATGGTCGCCATCCAACAAGTAAGAACAGATCTTTAATGTGTATTCAACTGATCCTCATGCGGCAGAATTGGTGACAGAGTGTATGAGATCCTGTAGAATGTGTATCTTGAAGATTTTTGCTTTCACAAGATTACGCTTCATCAAGCCACTATCTATGAAACCAAACGAAAAAATTGTTTCAGACTGTAACAGATTTTTAGGTCCTCTGTGGTGACATAAATAAATTTGTTCCTCCTCAGAACCAGGAGTACATAGTGCGTCTGACATAACCTAGCCCAATCTCACCTAATTCATCAAACCTAAAATAATTATAAAACAAGTAATTAACAGAATTTTGCCAAACAATCTCTATTGAGGCCTTTCTCAACCTATTTGACGTGACATAATATTTTTTAAATAATTACTCCATGATGCAGGGAGTTACTAAAAAATCCCGGGGAACCATTTCAGGTTATTGCAGGGCCGGGCAAAAAGTGACTAGATTTTTTTTTTTTTTGCTCAGCCTCTCACCTTGGAAATGGCAGGTGAGCGGTTTTTCCTGGCCCAAATCAAAAGCCTAGGGCCAGGCAAATGCCCAGTCTACCCCCTCCCCCTTCCCTCAAATGGTGCCCCTGATAAGAATCTGTGGTATACCGAATCAAATTTGCTTCAAAGCACCATCAGTTGTCTCTGACTGAACAGATACACCGCTAATTTATACCGCACAAAATATGCAAAACTGCGTAAGGAATTAATGGTCAATTTAATTTTATCCATGCATTTTATGGACAACACTGAAATTAATGGAATCAGGTTTGACTTCCAAGGGCATTTTTTTATTTGCTAATGGTTGACCATGATTATGTAAGGAATGCCCAATGATTTTGTTTCCTTATGTGTTCCCCAGGAGCAAGAACGAGCAGCAAAGGCAGAAGAACAAGTTCAGCGGTTAGCAGCCATGCATGAAGAGAGAGTCGCAAATTTAGAGGCTCGATTGGCAGAACTATCCCTCACAGTCGGCTCCTATGATCATCTAAGGCAGCAGGACCAAAACGCTATTTCAAAATTAAAAGTAATAAACCAACAAGTCCCATTTTCATTCCTGAAACATTCCAAAAATTTGATTTAATTATTTGACTCCTAAACTGAAGTGGCAATCATTCTCAGGAGTGCAGAAATTTCCTAGCTTTCCCGCAAATTCAATTGATCTTAACTCATGTATAGTCAAAATGTATAGTGATCGCTTCCCCTTGAGGACTTGAAAAGAGAAAACTTACTAAAAAAATTGGGCACTCTCACTGCTGGAAGGCTGTAT
Source organism: Bemisia tabaci (assembly GCF_001854935.1). Taxonomy (NCBI): domain Eukaryota; kingdom Metazoa; phylum Arthropoda; class Insecta; order Hemiptera; family Aleyrodidae; genus Bemisia; species Bemisia tabaci. The sequence continues at coordinate 4,105,071 of NW_017547098.1, forward strand.
TTTGAAAAAATCTGACAAAATTCCCTCCTTTCATTCTGTTTTTATAGGGACCTCCCCAATGTACCCTGTTTTTATAGACATATCTATTTTCAGAAAAGAGGAATTTTTTCTAGTTGAGGACAACGCTAAGAAAATTCAATTTTTTTATTCTCCTTTGATATATCTACAAGTCACAAGGGACAACAGCCGCTTTCAAAGTAATGCTCTATATCAACGGTGAAACTACCAGACCACGTATCTCGTTTGCGGTGTTTAAAAATCTCCGCCCCCATTGTATTTTTTTATGGGAGAACAAATCAATATCATTTTTTGAAATTTTCATGGAGTTTTCCTCGCATAGAGCGGAAAAAACACGGAAGTTTTCCAAAATTGGCGTTGAGTAGTTTTCCATTTAAAAAATAAAGTATGCCAGGAAGTCTACAACGTCGCAAACCGAGATACGTGGTCTGATAATTTCACCGTCGATATAAGTTGTCCCTGGCTAAGAGCCTAGTTTAGGCTCTTGTTCAAACATTCAATCGGATTGTCTCTTGAAGGGGACAAGTCTACATTCCAGATGAGCCCCACAATCCTAGCACTCTTATATAACCAAAAGCTCTTCTGGACAGTGAACTCGCTCCTTTTTAGGTGCAACCTTTTCGTTTACCATTTGAGTCCGGCAAAATACTTGGTTTGTCCTCTGATTGGAAAGATTAATTTAACTGAACACATGAAAATTAGTTTTTCTCATCTCCTCAATTGATCTTTCTAGGAAAGATTGGCCCAGTTAGAAAATGAAAGGAGTGAATGCTACAAAGATAAAGCAGATCTCGATTTTGAGGCACTTGTCAGCAGGCTGAAGCACTTGAAACAATTGGTCTTAGAAGCAAGTGATACAGCAGAAAAACCTGTCGATGTTCAAGGTTAGTAACGTCTCCACTGTTGGAATGAACTGTGTGGAATCAATCCCAGCTTGAATGAGGATAAGCTGCTTATCTCAGTTTGTATCACAAGGAAATCTTGTTTGAATTTCAAAATAAAATCTCTTGTTTTAGTTCTTTTGCATTTCTTTGAAGAGTACGATAGACCATACGACGAAAAATTTAAACCTCCTACTCACATGATAAACCAGAATCTATGTTAATGGACGGTTTTGGCAGGTCTCTTAATTAAACAGTGTCCTTGCTCTGTTCTGTGTTGTGCAAAGTGTAAACAATATGCAACAGCTGAGCCAAATACCAAGATTGAGGGTGCTGTACTTTCATACTGCGAAGACTGTTTCGGTAACACTTAGGGTGCGATTCAGCTCAAGTTGATTATTGATTTATTTACGAACAAGAAGTGAGAATGTATGCTTAGGAAAACCTATTTATCTTAGAAGTTATTATCAATTATTTACATTGCACAAATCATGTCGCTTATGGAATTTTGATGAGGTAACAAATATTGTAATGCTTAAATTTGCACTTTGTCTAGAAGTTCATTAACAAAATCTGAGCAACAATTGGACGTATTTGTGCTCAAAGAAACTGCGTTGCATGCAAACTCTATGCACATTGTTCATTTTAGCATAAGTACGTTTGACTCACACACACAGATAAACACCATCAAACATTTTGAATGATTCACTTTATAGATTTTGATGATAATGCTTTAACTTTAGAAAAATACTTTTTAGGATTATTATAGAATATTAATAGCTCTTAGACAGGCTACTCCTCTTTAATATTTTCTTTTTAAAATTTATGCAGCAATTCTCCTGGAGGGGCTCATTGATAAAAAAGAAGACAACAGAAGTGGTGGTGATGATCATACCATTTGTGAACAAGAATATGATTTACTGAAGCAAGAATTTGAAAACTACAAAAAACAGTTTAATCTACAACAACAAAGAACATTGTTCAGCCACACCATCATGTGAGTACTTTCTCCAAGTTGATTGCATGCATTACTTGAAATCAAGGTTCTAGAAGGAATCAGGGTACCAGTCGCATTTTGAAAGTTTTGATTTTCTTAAATGGCACGCAATTCCTTACGTGTCCCGGTGGGATGAGTACCTAAACCGGAAGGGTATTTTACTTTTTGCGCACTAAAAGAGGGAGCATTTGAAATAGCAAAAGTTTTGTGGGAGAGTGGTTTTAGGATGGGAGAATCGAGAACACTGATAGTTTTTGAAAATAGCTAAACACACCTTTATTCACACTGGATTTAACAGCTGTTGGGACACAATACTTGGCTCTAAAAGATCTGAGAGTTTTGGACAGAGCTTGAAAAGTGACTTACAGTCTAGCTGAGGTGTTGAACCTGAGGTGTTAGCGGTTGGAACCGAAGGAAAGAGTTGAACATACGGATGGGGCTTGGAAGCCTCGATTTGTAACCCTGAGGCATATTACATAAGCCATCCGGTGCACAGATTAACAAGAGCATAAAATATATGTGATGGTGCATCCGATTGTATGCAAGCACTGGCTTAATGCCTAAAATGCTTGACAAGTGGAAACTGAGAAAGAGACAGAAGATATGGGAGGGAAAAGGATAGACACGGAATCTGTCTCTGGGACAGTTTTGAATAGAGACGTTGCGTAACACGGGGCAGTACCTTCGATTGAAACAGTTTAAGGAACCAAAGAGCAGTAAGCTGAATGTGAACTACAGAGCAAATATATCCAACTGTCATCATGCAGAGCAATTATATTTATAAATAGAGTTTTGTAAAAAAAAAAGAAAAAAAAAAAAAAAAAAAAAAAAAAAAAAAAAGTACCTAGTAACGCACTCTATCATATCATAAGTCCCTTTCCAACATGTTTTCTGCAAATAAGTAGGTATTTGCACAATTACTACCGTTGGGGTAGGAAAATTTGCTAAAAAAATCGCAAAATTTGCATGCATTAACTCTGGATCCTGCTAATTGCTGCAGCAAAAGCGCTTACTATTGAACTATTATTATTCATAATTGATTTCGAAAAATTTCCATGTGTTTGTAAGTAAAGTATAGTGAATACTAAAACAATTATAGTGATTTTATTAAAATAGTCGATTATCGTTGTCTCAAATGATAAAATTTGTGCCAAAATATTAGTTGAAGGTGAATGAAACTGTTTTTTTTTACGATTGCACTTGGATGTATTCCACCTTATAAGGTTACAAAATTTGCATTGCATTTGAATAAAAAAAATCACCATAAGAATATGACAGCTTTTTGAACATAGCAGGATACTTTAAAGCTGCTGATCATGAGGAGGAAATCTTGACTGCAAAGAATCCAATATTCGTATTAATATCATGAGGTAAAAGGCTTTAATTGGGATTATTGAGCTTCTAAAAGGATGTTTTTCTGCATTTAAAACATTGTACGATCATGTTTTTCAGGGAAAATTGTCCTCAGTTACCATCTTGTTGGTATAGACCTATTTGTAAAATGGTGCTGCGTTGAAGATTCTTCAATTGATTTTTGCTAATGTTCAGTTTAGGACAGTTGTTCTGTTGTTTTTCTTTCTTACAATTTCTTTAATTGAAAAATCGGTGTATGTATATCATTGTGTGCAGGAATGATGAACCTGGTGAAAAAACTGCCCTTCAAGGCCAAATTAAGCATTTGAAAGAGAAAGTGAACTCGCTTCAAAATGAACTTAATCGTGCAGAGACAGATTATAAAACCAAACTGGAGCAGCAGCGTAAAGTAAGATATAAACTGAGTGTTGATTTGTAACACTTCATTTTTAATTTTCAGAATATTCTCATTCAATGAAAAAATTAGTTTTATTGTGCTTACTCAAGACCAGGAATTCCTTCCTGTGAAAATACTTCAAGATATTCCCTTTAAAATATTTAGGGCAGCAAAGAAAGATGCTTACCTCATATCACAGGTGAAACTCCCAAAGCACTTATCTCGGTTTGCAGATGAATGTGTCATACTTTATTTTTTAATGGAAAACTACTCTTGTCAATTCTTAAAAACTCCTGTAACTTTTCTTGTCTGTGTGAAGCGTATTTGAAAAAACTTCAAGAAATAATATTGCTTTGTTCTCTTCTAAAAAACTCAAATAGGAGTGGAGTTCTTTGAACATTGCAAATGAGGTACATGGTTTGAGAGTTTCACCATTGATATTCAATGCAAAACTTGGATCATCCATCTCTCTAAAATATCGCTAAGCACATTTATGTTTTCACACACTTGGAGACAAGGTGAGTGGATCAGTCTCCAGAAGTAAATCAGTTTAAGGAAAAAAAAAGGATTCCAGTTGAAACAAGGAGAGCGAGAACATCAAATTCTATATAATGTATTAATTTATCACTGGAGAATTTGCAGGTTTCTAAAACTTGATAAATTTTGTGTTTAAGTAGAAATTACTAAGTGAACTGAGCTCAAGGATCTCCGTGGTTTCTGAATTGAACAATTGTAGGAGGGGATAAGATAAAATATTCCCAAGTGATATTTTTGTATTATTGTTATATCTGGGGTAAGACATTTCATTGGAACATTTTTAGACTAATGCATTTAATCATGTCTTCAACATGGAGTGAAAAATGCCTAAATTCAGTCATGCCCCATATAGTATTCTATCAACCTGTTGGAAAAGCTGAGTAAAATTCAACTGGGAGATAAGTAAACAGTGTGTAAAAATAGCTTCATATTGTGGAAAGGAATGTAAAAAGAGAGCAGATCAAATGTTTGTGCTTACTCCGCTCCCAGGCATTACATAAAGTATTCTTTTTACTTTGCTTTTTCAGCTTTGGAAGAGTGATCCTGCAGTATTGCTCAGAAATGATCAAATTATTTAAAAAAATACTTCAAGATCAATTTATTTTTTTCCAAATTCGAAAACAACATGACAGTTGCATCATCCCATTCATTCCATTTATGAAAAAATCCATAAAATTTTAAGTTCGATTTTTATTTTAAAAATAGATATTTGATGCGGAAAAAACCGGTCTGAAAGAGAAGTTAATCCTTCATGAGAATGAATATAAATCAAAATTATTCGCGCTGGAACAGCAAGTTGTTAAACAGAGGGAACGAGCCATGGCTATGGTTCAAGAGAAAGAACAGGAAATCCACAATCTCAAGGACAGTATGAATTTCATCATTCCAGCATCTTATTCTCAATCCAAGAAGGGACGTACGACTTCGCAGTCGTCAGACACAAAGGTAAGAAATACTATGAATCACCAGACTATATATATAAAATTCACACTCTGCTGTTAAAAAATCTCTTTCGCCATTTGTGCCATTAATAGATTCTTGCGCCACAAAACCTTTGATAGGAGGATCTCGGGATGCTTTCCCCAAAACATAATTGGGAATTTTGTAATTTTTTTTGGGGGGGGAGGGGGGTAAACAAAACCTTGTAGTTTTTCTAATTTTCAATAGTTGATCATAGTAAACTGATTGGATTAAGATGTAGACCTACATTTCTAATTGAAAACTTAGGAAGATGCGATTTCAACCTGTTTTTTCATAGCCTTCCTATTTTTTCATGCAAGTGGCCTAAGAAGTTTCTGCATCCCTGGTTGAAGCAAAAATTTCATGCTACTAGTGTAGTTTGCAATCCTCCATCAAGCTCACAAAATTTAAATTAGGATCTCATAAAACCTTTGTATGTGATCAGTTAAATTATGAAATGGGCAAAATTGAAGAAAAACAATATTTCTTGTTAAATTTTTTGGTGGTGAGTAACAGTTACATTCAAGCACAAATTTTTAACACAGATAACAAAGTAAACCTTGCAAGTTTTACAGTTTAATTCAAATTGTGATGTATTTTAGAGTTCTGTGGATGAAGATGTACACGAGTCAAGTTTGAGTGGCATCACCTCCACGAATGATAGCCCTCATATGTTACATTATGCACATGAGCTTGCAAGAAGAGATGTCGATATATCAAAACTGAGACAGGCCAAACACAAACTAGAAATGACTGTGAGAGATCTACAACGCATTGTTGCGGCAGAAAGGGACCAATTTTCGCAAGATATTATGAAACTAAAGGAGGAAGTTTCAAGGTTGGTATCCCACATATAAATGTATTTTTCCGTAAAAAAATTTTTTTAGCCATTTATCTGAAGGCCACACTTTTCTTCTGTGTGTTTACATGAGTGGAAAAACAATATTGAAACAGGGATTTCAAGGCCAAAATGACGAAAAAAATTGAGCTACTCTCTGCCGTTTGAAGATCATTTTTAATTGAAAAAATTAACCAACAAGGAATACTAGTTGAATCTACTAAAAATGTAGTTGTTGTGCCTATTCCAATTATGAACCTTATTGTATAACATTATAGTTTTATGAAATAGCTTTTTTGAAAGCTCATAGATACAGTTGCAATGTATAAAACTGTTAATGAGCCGAACTACTAACTTCCAAGTGCTTTAAATACCTTTTATTTTAGCAAACTCGATTTCACATATCTGAGCATTTTTTTTGCAAAATGCACCACTGAATACCTATTCAACCTAACCTATCATTTCTTCCTTTGTTTGGTTTTCCCCCCCTTTTTTTAGCTGGCTGTAGGCTAACTATCAGTACAACAAATTCTAAAAAATAATATATATGTTTTTTTGGCTTACAGGTTGGAAAGGTGTAAGTCAAGAGAAAGTGCCAATTTGGAGTACCTGAAAAATGTGATCCTCAGCTACTTAACCTCCACAAATTCTAGTCAAAGGCTTCACATGCTGAACGCCATCGCATTTGTTTTGAAATTCTCGGACAGTGAAACAAAACGTGCCCTGATGCACATAAACAAATCCACAGTTACATGACGGTAGTTGCTGCCTCTGTTTCACCTTTTTGAATTTAAAATCTTGTGGAATCTTTCGAAGTGGGGAGTTTCTTAACGGGAGATACTGGAGGAGCTGTGGATGCAAATCGATGGCTAAAGTGCGAAACCACATACCTCCGTTTGGAACTTTGCAGACTTCCTGTCCTTCTGTATTTTTTCTTTGGAATAGCAGTCAACGTAAGTTCTTGAAAACTTCCTTGATTTTTCTTTCCTGTCAGAGGAATATTCTACCGGAATTTCAGGATATAAAGTTAGCTCGTTAATTTTCTAAAAAATAAAATAGGAGCAGAAATTTCAATATACTGCAATGGAGATACATGGTTTCACACTTTGTTCATCGAAATGCAAAATGCTCTTTTGACATAATCAAAAGATTATAAGCACGAAAACTTTGAAAGCTAGGCAAAAATTTTTTTCAAGTAAAAGGTAGAAATTTTTTAATCTGAAGGCTGATGAATACCAAGAATCGAAATGTTGCTCAGATTGTCTCAGATCACTATCTGATCCAAAATCATCACAGGCAAAAAATCAGTATTGTCAATCCGACCAAAGAAACTCCAGCTTTATATACTTGTTCTTCTTGTCATCACCCTGTTTTCACTTTTTTGGCGAATGAGAGGGTGATTCTTCTTCTTGGATGTATTCATATTCTGTTGTAGTTGTAATTGCCTCACTGATGATTCCTATGTCAGGCCTAGCCTTTTAGAAATCATGGACTCTGTCAGGCACCATCTGTGATGATTAAAGAATAAGAAGGATAGGATAGATAAAATGTCTTTGAACTTTATAATTTAAAAACTTAAGTATCCTCCATTTCTTTACTTTATGGTTTTAAAATTCAGTTGTATGATTGTTGAAAGCCCTTTCTTTCATGAGAAATAATAGATTATATGGAGGAGAATTTTTATATTACCGAAATTTATTTTATTTGGATGGACTGATTGCGGCCTAGCATTAGAAATGGAAGAGAGGTATAAAGTGGTCGATTTCAGTAAATATCCATTGTAGAGTCAGCAGGACTTTGCTTTGATCCTCGGTTATACCATGTGCTATTAATAAAATTCGCTGGAGCTAGGACGATTATTGTCAAGTAACAAATTTTTCTTCCTCTCGGATCATCTCATTATGACTCCAAGTTGCGACAGTGATCGTAGAAATGAAAGAGTGTCAGTAAAAGAAGGCCCCTTTTCTGCTTTCAAAGTATAGATTTGAACTGGATGGGGCTTGAATCAAAGATCAAATCATTGACACAATTTTTGAGACAAAATTCTAGCTAGAATATGAACGATTTTTGAAAGACAAGAGGGTGCTCGTTGGTGATGGGAGGGGGGGGGTGAATTTTTCTTTGTTTTAGTACAACTTCCTTCAATATCCCATTTTACTTGCAGAAAATGGGTCATCGTTGTCGCTGTTGACCTTCGAACTTTCAGCCACTGTTCACTTTATACAAAAACTACGAATTTGTACAAATTCACAACCGAGTAATAATTTAAAGCTCAGGCCGCTATTTTATGAGCAGAAGTGAAATGATGGCTGATTAGTCCCTGATCTCATTGATTGCTAAAAATTACGTGTTGCGGCCCACTTTTCAGGGCGCCATTCAATGATGCATCTGTGACTTCCATTTTCAGAGTGTGAAGTGGGCTTACAACTCTGCTTTGCTTCTCATCTAATTGTGCTTACTCATGTTAATTTGCATGATTTATCCAGTTTTAATATGAAAATCGTAATGAGATCTTTTTAACATTAGGGGGGGGGGGTACCATCAAATTTTAGACCATTTCTCACCCTCTGAATCCAAATGATTCCCACGTTTCTCAAAAACCGTCCGGATACTTTAATTAGGTGAAGTTTTTCCCTGAGTTCTGGGTCATCATATGCTTTGACTTAAGCCACAATAAATTCAAATCCATGGTGGCCATTTTGGGGGGTGATTTTTTACCAAGGCTCTTTAACATCAGTATTCATTATCTATTTCTTCTTTTATAAGGTAGCTAAGCACTGTAAACATTTTATAATTTTTTTAAAGAATATTAATTTATTTGTTCTAACAAGCGGTTTTATTTTATTAAAATGACTTGCAATTCCAAAACTGAACCGCTGCTTTGGAAAAAAAATCTGTGTTGATTGAGGAAACAAACCAACTGTTTTTAAGATCAGTAGGTGATTATATATTTTTACCCGTTTTATATTTTAAACCAATGGTTTCAAATCGAAAAGAAGTGAGCCGATTGTCGTAAAATGCGCAAGCCATTCTATAATTTCAGTCCCATCTATTTCCATCTCACAGGGGTCGGGTCACTTTGGCGACTCTTCACCAGCTGATGGCCGTTGCCGTCCTGGTATTCGGTGGGCCCCTTTCATGGGGGGCACTTTGGCGACCCTCATGACGGGGGCAATGTAGCTAATTTTTCCCCTCATCCAAAAAAAAAAAAAATCCCATCTATTTACAAGTATTTAAAGTTGAAGAGAAACTATAACTTAGAGGGAATAGCAAATATCACTCCCAATGATTGTTAGGAAACAATTGATTGGGATTTTCTGTCTCTAAAGAAATTTCTCATTAAAGATACAACAAATAGTTGATGTGTTTAACATAATAACGTTGTTGATACTATTTCATCTTGTGAATAGAAAAAGTCTGACAGAACTTGCGTCAAATAAGTTGGCAGTTTGTAACTCCGTTTGCAAGTAACTGCGCTGCTGCCGTTCGATAGCAATCGGAGGGCTTGGAGGACAAGGCGCATAAGTGCAGTTTTTGCTACTCCGAAAAATACGTGTTTGAAATTTCGGAATCCTGTGGATCCTTATGGTGGGAAGGAAGTTCAAACTGACTTTTTGATGCCTAAAAGTTGGAATTTGGGGGCAAATTTTTTATAGAAGTAGGTATGCATCAAGACTAGTTTTACTTAAAATCATTAATATCTTCATTTTTTCAAAAACTGCACTTACGCGCCTTGTCCACTGATCCCCTCAATTAAGGACTGACTGAGTGCAAGAACAATGGTGTGTTGCCATTAGGTACAAATACTGAAATCCAATCCCCTTCTTTCAAGAGGATATTATTAAAAGTGCCAACTGCAGTTGAAAATCAGAACTAAACAACTGCTAACCCATCTGTCAAGAGTTATAATACCTATAGTTCTTAGCAGGTGAGCCTCACCTCTTAACATAGTTCAGAAGGGCCCTGTACACACCTCTTGGGGATGAGTACCACAATCAATTTCCCATTTTATTATCGCATTAAACTTGTCTATGGATACTGATTAAAAGTCATCTTTGCCCTAACTTTCTACAAGCTAAGTACCATTTTCGTACAATCCACAGTTGGAGGTTCAATAATTCTTTGAAGAAAAGGAGGCAGTGCAGCAATGAAGGGCCAAAGAGATCCCTCATTTCAGCACTTGTGTACGGTTGGCTGTGTGTCAACAAGGAAATCAGGAAAACCGCAGCGCAGTCTTATCTCGGATTCCGCACGCCTTTTCGCTTGACCATCCAAATAAGATTCTCTCTCTAACCTCTCATCGACTAGATTTTTCCTTGTTTTCATCTTTTTTTATATTGATTAGATACATAGGGGACGACAGAATATACGCGAATTAACCCTACTTTTCATCTGGACCGTTCTTGAGTGTTAAAAGAAAGAGGGATCTTCTTTACTCTTATTGCTGTGCTTCTCCTTTAATTCAAGGAATTATCCTAACTCCAACTGCGCATTGAAAAAAAAAAAAAAAAAAAAAAAAAAAAAACTGCGCATTGTGGAAAGCAATAGCTCGTAGAAGGTCGGCGCACCGATGACTTCGGATCAGCATCCATAGACGAGTTTAGTGCGATAAAAAAATGGAAAATCGATAGTGGTGCATATCCCCATAAAGAATGTGCGGGGTCACCTGATGTGCCATTTACGACAAGGAATTCAAATTAATAGCTTTTCAAGAATTTGAGCTGCAGTCAAAGTGGTACCCTAGAGTTGAAAACCAGAAATAGATTCTTTAATAATGTTCTTGGTGATTGCAAAAGTACGTAAACAAAGTTTTCAGTGTTCACTGAAAACTTACTTGTACTAGGTAAATGATAGAAAACGGTGGTTGAAGATAGAAACATAATAAGTTATATTAAGACATTTACTGAAACAGAATTTTTTAATACAAGTTTGGAATAATAACCAATTTTTTCAGAACTCATAGCAACAAAAGTCCATAAAAAATTATTTTTTTGCTTCCGATGGTTCTGGAACTATTTCACTTGGTTCCTCTCTTTTCAAACTATCATATCCATAAATTCGGAGGTTGGGAAATAGTCCTTCTAGCTCCAATAGTGTCATTTCTAAGAATATACTATACCGCAGGTTACTAACATTCAGTGATTCAAGTTTTGTCAATCTGTACAAAATACTAATTCCTCTATAAGTAATATTAGAACAACCAGAAATGTCCAAGTGTTGGAGAGCTGTCACAGTTCCTGATATGTAATCCATCCACCAATCATTAGCTTGAGGGACATTTGCTATGCTCAAATGAGTTAATCCTGAGAGATTATTTAAATGCGTCAGAGATGTATATCTCACGTCCTGATTAGAAAGATCAATACCTGTTAAAACATACTCTGTATCATATATCACTGGTAAATCCTTTGCTAGTTTGTCATCAGAGTAAATCCATTTATCAATATTAAGAAACTTAACTCCACCTCTGCGAAACAAAACAAACTGAGCTGCAGTTAAATCTGCACCACTGAGCTTAATCCGCTCCGGATCTGCTGACTGTTCTTTCAGCTGAGCTTCACGAATATCATCTTCAAAAGCCCCAAAAATGGACCCTTTCCTCTTGAGCAGCTTTCGCATCCTCACTGCAAATGGTACTTTCCCTTCATCTGCCACCATTAGTTTTGAGAGGATAGGCATGTCTTCGTACCTAAAATCCTTTGCAGATAACTCCATTTCTCGGTCGTATTGACTTTTATTCTCACGGGGACTTCTATGCTGGAAGCGCTTAAAAACTTGAATGTTACAGCCTATGAGTTCAGTAACACTAGTAATTCTTGTGAGCAAGTGAAGAGGCCGCAAAGTCAAAAGAGCACTCATTTTCTTTGATGCAACTTGATAACAGCAGTCGATGAGTTCATAAAAATAGAGAGGCGAAAACCAATGGAAATACAGGAATATGAAAATTTTTATAAAATCAGTGGTATATAAATTGATAGTAATTTAAGTCCACTTGGTTTTTAGGAGAAAGTTTTATGTTCAGACTTAGTTGAGACACACATGCATAAAGAATCGGGTTAACACTTTAACAGGCATCTATCACGACTTTCAAGCACTGAGTATTACTGAAGCAAGAGCGAAAATGTTATTGTTCTGTTATTCCAAGTTTTGTGTACATTCAATCACATTAAAATTAAAAAATTTTGAAATTTAAACGTCCCACAACGGGCTGAGAGAGGTCGAACATAACCTCTCTCGTTTTGTTTGTTTACGTTTACAAACAACAATAACAAAGCAGCCACCAGGGACAGGGACCAGTTCTATAGGACCCTGGACTCCCGTAAGAGTCAATGTAAAAATTCGTGAGCAGGTACTAGTGCTGCTATCGCGCGTAGGATCCTCGCAACTCACTGCTGTTATCAGTTGTTGGACTTCATTAAAATCCGTAGGATCGCGTATAACTGCGAAAAATCGAATTTTTCATCGTATTACTACATGCGGCGGGCCCTTCCTTGTCGAAAGGGGTCGAAAAACGCCAAAAATATACTTATTTTTTAAGAATTCAGCCGCCTTATGTGTTATTTTTCAATCTCCGGCGTAACCTCACTTTTGGAGCGGGCGATGGATGAGTCGAGGTTCGGGGGGAAGGATCCTCTGAGTTGACTAGGATCCTACGCGAGAATGCGCTGCAATCACCCGCTCACAACAGAACGGCGTCCTATAGAACTCGTCCCTGCCAGGGACGAGTTCTATAGGACGCCGTTCTGTTGTGAGCGGGTGATTGCAGCGCATTCTCGCGTAGGATCCTAGTCAACTCAGAGGATCCTTCCCCCCGAACCTCGACTCATCCATCGCCCGCTCCAAAAGTGAGGTTAAATAACACATAAGGCGGCTGAATTCTTGAAAAATAAGTATATTTTTGGCGTTTTTCGACCCCTTTCGACCAGGAAGTGCTCGCCGCATGTAATAGTACGGTGAAAAATTTGATTTTTTGCAGTTATACGCGATCCTACGGATTTTAATGAAGTCCAACAACTGATAACAGCAGTGAGTTGCGAGGATCCTACGCGAGATAGCAGCACTAGTACCTGCTCACGAATTTTTACATTGACTCTTACGGGAGTCCAGGGTCCTATAGAACTGGTCCCTGCAGCCACCCACCACCACCACCCACAAGTTCTTTGAGGTTAGAGTGGGTTAGACCCAAAGACATAAAGACGGAGTGCTCGTATCTAAAAGCACGGGGAAAAAGTGAAGCTAGGTTCGGCGCTGCGCGTTTGTGTGAGTGTGTAAATGAGCGCGGGAATCCATGGCGGCAAACGGAAATTTGATTTGAACTTGTCCTCTTGATTTTTCCTTATTTCTTCTTCGAAACGTGTTTTAAATGCTTTAAACGATTATATTAAGAAAGTTCGGTCTGCGTCCTAATATATTACACCTACTTTTGCTCGGTAACAGGCAGTAATCTCAGATAAAGTTAGTTTTTCTTCTGCTTATGGTGGTTCTGCAGGTTCAAACAGGCCGTTACAGTTCTAGATCTACGTTACTCCCAAATGAAATCAGTCGGTCGACGACGGACCGAAACTAACCTAAAGTTAATAAAATATGAGTGTGTACCTGAATTTGGGCAAAAATCAACCTAAAATACTTTGTTTCCGCAATTTTATTTATTAGTTCCCGCCCTACATTTGAATTCAAACTTGTCCCGATTTCGCCGCCAATCCTCTAGCCAATAGTAGAGGTGATTGTAAAGAAGCTCTAGAAGCTTCATTTTTTGCTTTTAGTGCTCCGTCTTTATGTCTTTGGTTAGACCAAATTTCTCGAAAAATCTCTTCTCACCAGAACCAGAGACTTACCAATAATCAGTAATTTTCAAAATTACATCGGGTACATAGGTACGTCCTTAACGATCTTAAAACCTCATTTTAACTCTCAGCAGCAGTTTGACTCATCTCTACAGTTGACGTAATCTCTGCTTCTTCAGAACTGCTCTGCGGTATTGTCTTGCAATCGGCTTAGTTGAAGCTGCGATGTTTGAGAATTACAATATCCTTGGACACTCATATATCTAGGATTGGTTATTTTGTCTATCAAGGTCGATAGACTCAAGTTAGTTCGGTGGCAAGCGTTCGGATTTTGGCGACAAATTCCCCCTATTTGCTGTTTTACTAAGACTTTCTAAACGTTTCCTCACTTTGCGCCGCACTGTTGCATAGTTCCTCCTGATCTCCCGGATCTGCATGAGATCAATGTAATCAGATTGGGAGAACAGTAGAGTGGGACAAGCAAATGGGGGAATCGTCTGGTAATGCGGACAGCCCTGGCCACCGCTTTCCCAAGATTGTCATACTCTACTTTCCTAGCGAACTGACCCAGGTCTATTGACCGTGCCCTTCTATACTTCCTCACAAGTTTGATTCTAACACTGCTGATCTTTGTTGGGGTATGCTTTAGAATTGACCCAAGTCTGAAGCCCCGTGATACTTCCTCTCGCCATTAGAAGAGATTTATTTTGCCTCTGCTTTTCTTCAATTTTCATAGCAACAAATTCAGCGCTGGTTAAATTTTGACATTATTGGACCCAATGATCCTCACAGCCTTCTGTGCTGGATGAGTTTTTAGGGTGTCTACAAGTCCGGAATTTCCGGAAATATTTAGTACTGATTTTTTAAGAGCGGTCCGGAAGTATTGAAAAAGTGCGGAAATTCCGCAAGGAGGTCCAGAATTTTTTTCATTTCTTGGCATTTTTGTCATAATTTGAGCGAGAAATTCAAATTTTTAAAATTTTTCGAATTCAATTGGAGGTACTGAAAAAACACTGAATTTTTCTATGAAGAAGGTACGCAATTTCTTGTACTGAAAAAGTACTGTAAGTAAAAGTACTGATTTTTGGTCAGCCTGTTTTAGTAGACACCCTGGTTTTTAAAGTTGAATTTTCTAAGTATGTGCCAATCTCAAGAAGGGTTGAAAAGTAAACTTTTTGGCATGACCAAAGAGTGCTTTTGTTTCCTCACAGGCTGGGAAGATGTGAAAAGTATCAAATCCTTCTGAATGATAATAGCGTGCAGCGCAGTATTCACACTAACATAGCAACAGCTCAACATCTCCAGTAAGAAACACTTATGAGGAGGCCAAAAAATTCATTTTTCAGCTTTGCTTTTCTCGACATTTGCACCCAGAAAGTTTGATCTGAGAACCTCATCATGCTCAGGAGAGTCTCGAGGAAAATGATACCAAAATTTGACAGTCGCGTCATCATGATTTTGTTTTTTTTCACTCCCTGGCTGTTCTAAATCAGTCTAATTTCTATGCAGTTAATCTGCCTTTACAAATTTTGGAACAGATGCTGAAAATCCACTGTTTTTTGCTCATTTTAAGATTAAATTAAACAGTTCAAAAGCACTTAGAAACACACACAGTTTTTCCAAGGATACAAAATTGCCAATATCTTGTTTGCAAATAGGAGCTTCATTTTGTGGTCCTTTTCGTTTGTTTAGGTGTACTGGTAGTCATTCCTCTTCATCACCTTTTTTTTGTTTTTCAATAACATACGTATTTTCTATACCTAAGTTTTGTCGGTTATAAGTTTCTCACAAAATTTGTTCTCTTATTCTAGAAGTTTCAAGATGATCATCCCTATTCGCTGTTTCACATGTGGTAAGGTCATTGGAAATAAATGGGAAACCTATCTGGGCCTCTTACAAGCTGAATATACGGAAGGGTGAGCTCTCTGTCATCTCCTTTTTTTTATATCTTTCATATAGCAAAACTGTCCATTGTCAAAGAAACAAAACCGAATTGGCAATGCCAATCTGCCACGTAATAATTTCGGAAGTACAGAATTTCGGTTATCACATCATGGAAGAAATTTTGCACCATATTCTGTATGATTATGTGTAGTATGAGGAGTTAATGGTCTCTAGTAGCTAGGGATGTCGATACTCAGGGAAGTATCGATACTCGGTATCTAAGCACTCTAAGCATCGATACCGGTATCGATCATCGAGCTGAAGTATCGATACTTATGAGGTATCGATACCATCGATACTATTTCTGAATTATGCCGTGATTCTGAGTGTGCATATGCCTGTCGGCCGTTAAATTCCGCCAGATTTACGCCTCTCTCGAAAAAGCCCTGTTCGCGTCCTTAGTCAACTATTTTGAGCCCTTAACTACAGTTATTGAACTGAGCTTTTACCATTTTTATTGAAGTATAATCATCTTGAGAAACTTGATTACTCCGTCGTTTGTCACAGTGCATCATGAAGGTGAAATAGCGGGGAGAGAATTTTTTAAAAAAGAAAAAGAGGCCTTCTTCATTGCCAAATCAGATTAAGTATCGATACCGTCGATACTGGGGTCTTGGCATCGATACTGCATGGTATCGATATCATGAAGTATCGATGCCGAGTATCGTTAAGTATCGATCGAAAGTAGCGATACTTTGCAAGTATCGGATAAGTATCGACATCCCTACTAGTAGCTATGTCCTTTTAAAACATTTTTTAAAAATTTTAATTACACTTTTAAAATGTTTGTGTTAGGGAACCCTTTTTTGCTATTTTTTAGGGAAAATATAATGAGTGAAATTTAAGGAAAAATGTATTTAAAAAAAAAAAAAAAAACTCTTTAAATATCACTGTAGTTCTCTAACATTTTTTCAAACATTTTTAGTGTTGAAAAACCACAGTTGATATTTAAAAGTTTTTTTTTTTTTTTTTTTTACTTAAAATTTACTGCTTGTTAATTTTACTTTAAAAAATAGCTCAAATGAGTTAGTTTTTTAACTAGTTGTCTTCTTGAAATTTGAGAGGTTTTTTAAAAAAAAATTTAACAGTTCCCAAGTAGGTAGCATTGTCATCTACTTTCTAGGTGGCGCTCATCAAGAAAATGTCTACTTTCTAGATAGAACAATTTTCTTGAAAGAAAATAGGTATAAAGTAGATCTAGAAAATAGACACAAAAAAATAGAAAGAAAATACATTTTTTCCTTGCATTTTCTTAAAAGAAAACATTAAGAAATTAGCTAGAAAATAATTCTTCTTTCAATAAATTTTCTATCTTTTTTCCAAATGGGAAGTTGACAGAAAATAGACCTATGAAATAGATCTATTTTCTTTGGTCAGACTTTTGACTCGCAATGTTTTTTCTATCTATTTTCTGGATAACTTTCTTTTTCTCTGTTTTTTCTAGAAATTTTCTTAATATTTTTTTTCCAGAAAAAAATTCTATTTTGCTACTTGGGTTGTTGCTACAAGGGTAGCACTATGTTGCTAAGTTCTAGCATTACAAGAGCGACTTCTAGCCAGTCAATCTACGAATTTATTAGGTAATAGCTTCCTCAAGTAGGAGAGCAATAGGGAATTTTCTTCAAAAACTGAAACTAACCGAACATTTAGATGGAAGACAAACACTTTCTTTAGACCGTTTAAAAGAGAAAGAGACCTCATGCTAGACAGACTTCTAAGGTGCTAAAGAGAGATGTGTGATGTTGGAGGTACAATCTTAAACTGACACTCCTGCTGTAAAATCACCAAAAATCAGCCAGGCATTATATCATCCGTTTCTTTACGCTTGAGATGAACGGAAGTAAAGCGTGATTTTTGTTTGTTTTGGTACGTCAGCATCGGACTTTTTCTCACCAGTTACACATATTCATAGCTTTTCTTCACCTAATTGAATTCCTCTTAAAAGGTTCCTAAAAAGGTGTGTCTATCTTCACAATCAAAATGAGACATTAATGGGAATGTTGAGTGACACCCTTCAATATCATGAGGTGCCTCTACTTTTTATGTACAAAATCGCTAACAGAGTATCACAAGACATTTATTTGATACTTTGCTCGTGTTTTATGTTGATGGAAAAGTAAAGGCCCCTTATTTCGATGTCCCATCTTGATCTTGGAAACATGGCTCTAGATTTTGGTATCAATCAAAAAAGTTTGTCCAGGCTCCAGCATGTTCACAGCTAGATGATCGCGAATATTTAGACACCAGCTTTGGCCACAACCTCAAATATGTGGGTTCGTTCTGCGTATGGCGCTGATCGAATTCGAACTCTGTTTCCCCTCCTATACTCTGAACCTACATACCTGTCTAGGCCACATCACATTTTGTGTCTAGTGCCAGGTTTTTTTGTGTGAGGCTATAAGTGAAGATTTTATCACATCATGCCTTCAATGAATATCAGTTTTCCATGTCCAATAACCAACTTTTAGGATTCAAGGATATTTGTTGAGAATTCTGATTTTTTTAAAGAGTTCAATATCCAGACACTTTGTGGTAAAAGTTAAAGGTGTAGTTGTGACTGTTAAAGGAGGCTACACTTTGACTTTCTCAAGGCTTAAAGTTCGAAAAATAGTGGAGATTTGATTCCCACAATTCCCACAATGGGCACCAAAGTTTGGAATTCTAAGGGATAAATGTTTCGCCAACAGATTATGGTTAGTTGCTAGAGTCGTTTCAAAAGAATGTTCGCAATTTTACAAATGGAAGTTCTCATTTTGGAGGGAAAAACCTCATTTAAATTATTTCAGTTATATACTGAATATTTACGTACTTGGGCAAAATCACCAACACTCAGTTGAAATAAATGCTCTGTCTAATTATCTTAAAATTATTTGTGGTAAAGATCCTAATGTTTGCTTTTTGCCCAAGTTAATGAAATGAGAAAAACTGAATCTCTCATTTTCCATGTACTTTATTTTATTGTTACAGAGATGCACTCGATGCCTTGGGACTGAAGCGATACTGCTGTCGAAGGATGCTTCTTGGTCATGTTGACCTCATCGAAAAATTATTGAACTATGCACCTTTGGAAAAGTAACCCTTTGTTCAAATGTATATGATCTCCTTAAAAACTAACCTATTTTTCATTTTTGTAAAGCATGTAAATAATTGGTTAATTCCACCGTGATAATGTAAATAAACTTTTCTGAATATTTATTTTGACATTTTCTATGCATTTCTCCCGAATAAAATATCAGTAAATGATGTCACTAGAAGACTTTGTATCATGGCTGATTTTGTTTTAAACTTGGTTTTAATTTTGTGATTTTTTGTATGATATCCCAGTTAATCAGTAAGTATTCTCTTCGAGTTTTATGCAAAAATAATTTTCTGTTCTCTTCTACTCCAGTGTGCAGTAACTTGCTAATAGTGTGCAGTGCCAACGTCTCTTTTGCAGACCCACAAATGCTTAACAAATATCTGAGGTCTTCATGGAAGGGGGTTTCTATGTGTGGAATGTAAAACCTAGGTGGAGAATTGTGAAGAGAAAGGGGTATAATACGGATGGCAGGTGGGTTAACTCGCTCATAATTTTACAAGTAAAATCATTCTGTTCCATAATGATGACTCAACCTCATTTTTCACGATCATTTCATGCTCTATCAGCAGCTCTTGAAACAAGGATGGATGATAAATAATTACCTTCAAGCACCCTCTTTGCAGATTTCCTTAAAATCTTGAGAGCTCTTTTTTTACTCTTTAAAAAAAGAGATATAATAAATAATAGGTAAGCAAAGTTGTAGGAGAATTTTCTTTCTTAAATTTAAGGCCTGTTTGGGAATTACCCTTGTAGTAACAACTGTTTTAAAAACTTTCGAACTCTTAAATTTCAAAAAGACATCTCATATTATAACTGTTAAAATGGTCGTATTCGGAGGCCCTTTTGGGCTACTTTCTTGAGTAAAATTCACAAGGGGTGAAATTGGGTAAAAACGTAAAGAAAACTCTTAAAATATCAACAATAGTTTTTCAATACTAAAAGTGTTTGAAGAAAATGTAAAAAAAACGAGTGATATTTTAAGAGTTTCTGAACACTTTTTCCTTAAATTTTACTTAAAAAAATGGCCAAAAAGGGTTTCCTAATGCAAACATTTTAACAGTTTTATCAAGAGTTTTTGAACAATGTTCTTAGAGGTCATTGCTGCTAGGGTAATGCAGAACTTAGTGCTGCTGACAAACTGGCTATGCTACAATATGAGGACAGAGGTTGACAGAATCACACAGAGATTGAACCAAGGAAAAGAGAGTTCATCCCTCCCAAAGAATCAATTTAGAGTGCACAGGTTAACAAATATTTTCCCCGTTCAAAAGAATTTTTCTCATTTTGCATTCTTGACAGGAGCAAATTTACGACTTGTTGAGTTCACAACTACACCCAACTCAATTTGTCCCAAAATGCTGCTTAGTATATTTCTGCTAAACTCGGTCCATATTTCAACAATATAAAATTCTGATGGATGCAATGCCTGTGGGTAAGCAATAATAAAGGGTGATCGAACAGCCCGCATCACCCCCTTACCCCTTGGCTTGGCTTATTTCAAGGCCTATTTTCAAGGTGGTCCCCCTTCAAAATTTTGGGGGTTCTGAAAATTCGTTTTCTTTCACCTAGAAGCATTCACAAAATTCTATAAGTCTCTATCTCGATTTCTTCAAGTCACAGGGGTAATGTTTGGCAGTGGTAGTACAGGACTTTTGCATCACCCTGTGTACATATTCCAATCATGGTGTATAAAATCTACTGGGACATTCTTAAAGCGATGATATCTTAAATTCGCCAAAATAATACCCGAGTTTGAAGCACTATGACTGAGACTGAGGCATTGTAGAAGATTAAGAGGAAAGAAGGTACTAAATGGTGACACTTATCAAAATGGATTTTAATTATCTTCAAAATAATTACTAACAAAAAATTGTGGAGGTTATTACATTAATGTTGCGTAAAGTTAAATAGAATAACCAAAAGATAGTATTCATGTTACCTTGGTCTAAGAGCTCACTTACTGAACCAGTGTGAAAGGACGTATATAGTTTGATGAGAACATTTTTAGTAGTGGATGGTCAAAAATCTATCAGAATAGACATTGAGCCGATGAAACTGAGAGTATTACACTAGCATGAAAAGTAAAAAGTTATTTTTGGACAGATCAAAAAAGAAAGGACCACATTTAAGAGAACGATTTCTTTCTTCAAGAGCGTATAGACTCTTATCCTGGCTTTAGCTGAATGCTAAAAAATTCGGTAGAAGAAAGAGAGAAAAGTAAGGGGTTACCAGTTTATTAGTACTCAGATATACTAAAAATGAGGGGAAGAAATATGAGGAAAAAGAGATGTCAGTTTTTTTCAATGGTCACTTGAAATTATCCAAACAAACCAATTTGAATTTAAAAACTGTGAATAAAAGGACTCATATCAGTGCCCCAGAGCCAAAAGGTACCTAATTCCATTGTCTTTTGAGATATCAGGGGCTAACCAGGTGTCGGCTACATTGATTCCGATTTAAATTGCAAATTTTTGAAACTCCATACCTCATAACCCAAAAACTCGATTTCTCTGAAAATGTGAGTTAGGTACCTTTTAGCTCTGAGGTACTGATATATTCCATCCACAAATTCTTATCACTTCATATTAACATTGAGCTTAATTTGGAATGTTTTTGTTAGAAAAAAGGAAGAAAAATATTAAGCTCTAAGAATTCTCAAGATAAATTACATGAAAAAAGAGAAAAAAAAATTGATTTTAAAACGTGCCAAATTTTATCATGACAGATGAGAAAACTGATTCACAAAAGAAACGGTTTTATTCCTGTAATGTAAATATAATTAATTACAAAAACGTAATGATAATCTTGATGAAGGTACTTGTACATGGAATCAATAAAAATACTATAATTTATTCCGGCGGAGAGCNGGGGGGGGGGGGGGGGATCCACAGGTTATGTAAAAATATGATTGAGGTGAAATTTATAAATTCGATAATTTGAAGTCTTTAACTGAACTATGACTGATGTCAGGTTTGTTTTTCAAGTCGGTCATTTAAAACAGAGGGGAAGAGGGATAAAATAAGCAGCTCACATAAAATAGTAGAATTCTGAATTTACCTAAAATTTTTAAATCTGACGAGGGTTACACAGTTCCCTTACCAATTAGTCAACGACGCAACCTTTTTCAAAGGAATTGGTTTTCCACGGAGAGGGCTAATGATAAAACTAGCTAAGCATGTATTTACATAAAATGCAATAAATCCAATAATTCCAGTTGGATAGGCTCTTCAGAAAGTAAGGAGATGATTCCTTCATACACTGTGTAGTAGACAAGTGGAGCTGCATGTATCATCAAGTATATTTCTGCCATACATCAATGATTCAAACTTGAACCTGGAAAATAAGATCATAATGAAACCAAAACAAAGGGCAAGGGTTACCCTAGGTTTGCACACTAGAATGAGCCTCATGGCGAAAAAATAAGGCAGATTTGATAAGGGAAAGAATTTAATATAGCAAAGGATGTACCTTGGTCTTCATGTAATGGTTGAAGGAACAATGCTTGATTAAGGCTCTTCACGTTGACAGACATTCACGCATTCTCTCTTTCCCTTCTAACATATTTAAGCACAATGACCATTTAATTCCCCTTTCTTTTTTTTGAAAAAAAAACAAAAAAAAACACAAGATCTGCGAAACAGCAGGAACGTATATTTTGATCTGCGACGTTGCAGACTTTCTGTAATTCTTCATTCTTTGCATGGACAAATATTCAACTCCATTCCTTGGAAACTTCCCTCATTGAAGAGACATGAATTATTTGCTAATTTCAAAACTCACTTCTACCACAAATACAAGTATTTATTACTTGCTTTTAAACATATATTTCACATGACCTTTAACGAAAAATGCCTCATGCATTTTGCCTCTTTTTTTACACTCAAAATCTTGGGACATGACATACATTAATTCAAAAATGCAAACCGCCATTAGAATTTCTGAATTGGGCAGATTTACCCAGAATCAACCTAACAGCGTTTTATGTGACCAAACTTCCTCTCATTTTTTATTTTTTAAACAAAGAACTTTGTAAAGCATTGAAACTCTTGATTTTCCTCTGAGTATGAAGAATGTACTCACTAAATTTCAAGTCAGAGTGTGACTTTGTTTCCAGGTAAAAAAAAGAGAAAAAAGAGAAAAAGAAGAAAAAAAGAAAAACAAACAAACAAACACGAGAAAAAATTAGGCAACATCTGATTTTATTGGGCTGATTCTGGCAAATCCGTTCAATAGATCAAATTACCACTTGCTTTTCTCTGACTGTAAATGGAAACATCAATGAAGTTTGTTAGGATAAATGAACATATTTATGTTGAAAGGAAATTTGTATAAAAGATTTGCATACGACATAGTTTTTTTTGGCGTAAATACGTCCAAATATACAAGCTCAGAGACAGACTTTCCTTAGGAATAAACATTTTGATATAGTTCAGAAATTTAGACACCCTGGTTAGAGAGCAAGTTTCATATCTCTTTTTCTATACAAAATATGAAAATACTTACAGCATATGTATCATATTAATGAGAGGACTAAAGCAAAGGAAACAAATAAAATACATGAAAAGTACCTCGATTGTTGTTCTAGCGGCGCTCGCGAGAAAAGGAACGTCCACGAGATCTAGAACGGGAGCGACTGAGCGAGCGGTATCGTCTTGGTGATCTTGAGCTGTAAAAAATCAATGAAACGTGAGACTTTTACAAAACTACCTAAGGGTCACTATTTCTTGGGGATGGAGGAATGACTGAGATAGTTTACATGACAAAACTTTTGGGAAAGCAATCAGTGGAAATTAAATACTTCCACCAGTTCCAGATTCAATTTTGAGCAGAAACTATTTCCATGGATCTCAAGTTCTGCTAAGTTTCGCTAGTAAGAGCACTACCTAGATTTGTGCATAAAACATTCCAGATTTGAGTAACCAAACTGAACTTGCAAGCAAATTGTAGGGAAGAGATATTTTCTTTCTTTTAGGCACACTTTAGTGTTGATCAATTGTCAGAAAATAATTTAAACGAAGATCTACTTCAATTTACAGGAGAAGGTTATAAAAAAAAGAAAAAAAAATTGCAGTATAAACAAAAGAAAAAAGTGCAATTTCATCACAATAGAAGAGGATAAAAAAGAAAAATTAATTCTGTGAGAAAAACTATAAAAATAATATAAAATCAACTCCAGCAACAATAGATGCTCTATCGTCAGTGGAAAGAACAAACTCAAAGCTTCCAAGATGGTGTTTGGGTGTGGTACAATCAGCAATTTACACTAAACTGGCGGCTCTTCATATGTACATGGTGTGTTGTTAGGTAGTTTTCATTGCAGCTTTCCTTTTTAATTTGTTAATTGAATAACTGATTGTGGCTTCGACTGTGAGGTTATTTTGTTAAAAAATTGCAATTTTTAGATGTTTTCCTTTGAATCAAAGACTTATCACGGTTGTCCACTCATGGAAAATACCAGGATCTGGGTAACTCTACATATCCAGAAAGATACCCTTTTAAAATGCAGTAAAAGAAAAAGGGATGAAATCGTCAGACTAAATGTCATTAGAGTAAAATTTAATGGCAGCATTAAAAAAAAAAGTTTGGCTCTAAAAACTGTTATTACGGGCTTTAAGGACATGCTGTCTATTCAGGTTGCAGCGCTGGAGAGTTACAGGTGTATGAACCGTATTTTCCACTGCTCCAAGTTTAGTCACCAGAGCAACAGTATCTACACCTCGAAATTGCACTCCCTGAGCTTACCATGGAAGAAGTAAGTATGGGGAACAAAACATTGCAGTAAGGATACACTGATACTTCCTGGCTGCAGCTTGAAAAAAGGTAAATTTTGAAAAAAATTGTCTATATGTATAGCCTGTATAATTAAGGCGTTCAGAGCTAGAACTTTTTTTTTTTTTTTTTTTTTTTCCCCAGCACCCTTGCAAGTATTTCAACTTGCTTAATGGATCAGCTGCATGACAATGTTAAAATTAAAGCATTACATGACATGGTCCCCCATCAATAATTGTATGAAATGCACTGAATACATACAGGGTGATTCAAAAGTCTCGCACGGTCCCTAGAGCTGTTGGAGTCCTTTCCTCTTTATAGGGTGGTCCTTTTGAAATTTCGGGGGTCTCGAAACATGGCTTTTTTTTTACCTTTGAGCACTCAAAAAATGTCTAATCTCTCTCTGATTTGCTCAAAAGTTAGAGAGGTTATGATTGTAGTGCAGGCCTTTTGTATCATCCTGTATAATAAAATGTCTTAAATAACCTCATAAGAGAGCGAGAGACTGAAGTTTGTTTACATTCAAATTTCTCAATAAGAACTTGACGATTATTAAGAAAACTAAAATCAATGCAAATAAAAATGACAACAGAAAACTTATTGCCCCACAAACATTTCTTTCCTTCTCAAACTTGCTTACTACAATACTTGTTCATTTGCAAAGAATAAAGTCAGTGCTCAGAGCAAAGTATTTCATCACTAAGCTTGTTGAAGTTTTATCAGTTTCAGATTTTCAAAAATAAAAGACTTTCTTTCCTTGATCAAGAGTAGAGTTTGGAAATTTGAAAAAGATCACCATGACGTGCAAGATATTTTGATGGTACCACATGTATTGTAATGCTAGGCTTCTAACTCTCTCTGACAGTCCACCGTTCAAGCAGGCATAGAGTGAAAACTTTGAACACCCATTGTTGCTGGAGATTTAAAATAATATGCGATCATATTAGCATCAAATTTGTAAAAAAAGAATACGTACAATGACTACGGAGATGCTAAAGAGTAGTGTTAATTTAACAAGATGACAAGTTGAGTAGGGGGCAGTAGACAGAAGGGTTGAGTAGAGGTGAACGGAGAGCTGATTGCGGTGACTGGAAGGCGCAGCGATGGCACGACCTTTACGATTCTCTCCCGATTACATTTCTGGTTTTTGAAACTTACAAAACACTGTTCATAATGGAATTTTGTGCTGTAAGTTAGCAATTCTTGAGTGACTGGATTTTGGAGATAGTTTATTATAAACCAGTTGTATTTTTTTTTATTTGCAATATAAGTTTATAACGATCGAAACCTATGATCCAATTAGGATGAAACAGGTGAGGCTTCAGGCAAGTGTTTTCAAAATATTTCAGTTCACTAATCACTAATTAACTTGGCAACTGTTCATCGCAAAGCATTTTAATGAAACTGAATGTCTTTTGAAGGAAAAAAATCTCCTCAAGCCTAAAATACGACTTACTCTAAAAAATTGCAATCTTGATGCCTTGATTGATCTAAACATCTTAGCAATTGTTTGGTCCTAAGATATCTCCTAAGTACAGATTTTTCGAACCATTCAATCTCACTTTCTGAGCTTTTCTTTGTGCTAATGTGAAAAGTGCGCTTGTTAGTTGACGTATTAATAATTAAAATTTGAATACTTGACAATTTTCTTTACTAAGTAATTTTTTTCATTTTATTTTTATGGAGACTTTACTGTGACTCAATTAAGATGGTAAAGGAGAAATCAAACCAGAAACTGAGCGACTTTGTACACTTCAGTAACTTGAGTGCAAACTCGTAAAAATAATGGAAACTTTTTCTTTTGCTACCCCTCCTGACTTGGTTTAATACAATAACAGGATCTCATTTCCTGAAAATTACTATAAAGTAAGAGCGGTGAACCGTGCAGTACAAGCTTCATTTTTAATTTAAGCAATGTTTTTCTAAAACTGTTTATATGTTTGTAAAGGATGCTTTTTATGTTGGTGGTGACTTGTTGAAGTCGATTTTGCTGTCAAAATTTTTCTGCTGACGGTTACTCTGTATTTACTATTTAAGCCACAAACAACGCTTCAAGTACTACAATAATTGATAAACAGGATATCAGTGAAAAAGGATTTTTACAGTCATTTGAGACAGAGATTATTTAATTTATGTCTTTTGTGACGGATTTAAAAACATATTCTGCAAAAAAAATTGAATCAACTTTAGGACTGATTGCTATTATTCAACCGATTTTACGGAATTTAGTAGATGTAGGACCTTCGAAAATGACTAAAGATAGACAATTACCTTTTTGTAATTATATGATCACAGGCTGTTTTCATCTTCCATGCCCCCCTAAAATATGTATTCAATCATAATTGAATAATCTCCACTTACGTTTGAATGAAAAGATGACATAACAGAAAAGCTGCAGAGCTCTGTTTTAAAGGCTAAGCAACATTTCAACAAGGCACTTGTAAAAAACCTGTTTCAAAACCAGAAATGCAAACGGTTTAGAAGCAACCGAATGGTTTAAGTAAAAGCTTTACGCTTTAATAACATTGTCAACGCGTAAAGATGGACTACAACTGGGCCAAGGCCGGGGCGGACTTGGTGCCTAGGTAGGCAGTGCTAGTAGAGAGTGATGAAGATGGTGGATGTTGTATGTGGTAGTGGTGGTAGATTGTAGTTTTTTGGATAGTTGAACAAACAAGTAGTACAACCTGTCAACACCACCCAAATCAACTTTCAGTAAAACAGTACACAATGCCCGGCCTGAAGGAGTCAATCACTAGTTAGGATTCACTTCCTTTTCTAAGTCCATTAATACCACTTCAAATTTAGTGGAGAAAAAAATCAATAATAAAGTCGAGAAAGTAGAAACGAAAAAAGTCTCTATTCTCACAAGTAAAAACTTCTCTTTCAGGACCATTCTAGTACTACGCAAAACCCTACTTACAACAGTTGACAAAATTCTAAATCCTTCCCCCTTGCGAGTTGTGCAACTCTACCTTGGACACTCCCTTCTTCTTTTCCCTTTTCATTAACGTAACTTCTTTAAGAAAGAAAAAAAAAAATTCTATAGGTGTTGAGAATCAAACCAATTTTGGCGTTTAGAGAGATTTCTTTGATTGAAATTGATACAATAATGGGTAGCTGTGCCGTAAGAGGCCCTTTTCATGCTAGAGAGCGTAATACAACGTGCAAATATGTACAGATTGTATCAACTGGGCAACTACATACTCTTGTTTTTCTTTTCTTCTCTCATCACAGCACAGTTTGAGAGAGAAAAATTCTATTTTTAACTGTCCAAAAGTGTTACTGAAGACTGGTCTAGGCCCCCCCTCCCCCTCCGGCGTGTTACGTAATACTTGAACAGTCCTTTTTTTTTGGCGATTACATTTCTATTTCATTCATGTTACAGGCAAAGACAGAGCCTGACTTTTGTCCTCGCTACAAAATAGAGAATGCAAATAAAAAGAAAAACGGGTAAATAGCAGTGATGCGAACCCAGAGCAGCCTTTTTATCTATTAGGATATTCAGGCAAAAATTCTATAAACAACAGCGTAATTGGATTGACTAATCTTGTCATTCACATAATACGCTTCATTCTAACATCTTCCTAAATTCGTTTTGCCGACTAATGAGCATATTATCAATCTTACGAACAAGAGACGCTGTAATGATTGGCTGCTAGACACGATATGAATTAAAACGCTATGCAAACAACTTGTTTCCTCATCAAAATTTCACGAGAATAACAAACAACACAACAGGAAGCCTGGAAATCAACTCCTTAATAAGATGCAATTAATATTGATGAAATGGAAAAAATACAAATGATGTCATTTGTATAATCTAACTTCTATTTGATCTGTGCTGAAAATACTTATTAGTACAGAGTTGATTTTTGAACTTCTTACTGCGTGAATCATTTTTCAGGTAAGATATTTCAGGGAAAACAAGTGATGGTTTTCCTAAGTTCGAACATCGCGTAGTGGCCTATTGGCTAAGTATCATAAAAATACAAGATTGAGCTGATGAAACATTTTAAAAAGGACCATATTCATTATAAACCTAATAAGTCTCTGGAGCTGAGAAAGTCGGTCAAATTAAGACTATATGAATGGCTTGTACAGCTTCTCACAATGGGTATGCTCCAGGGTTGACATGGATGATGATCATGGTGAACTTAAGAAAGGATAAGGCAATTACTGTTGGATACCATTCTACTTTCTCAGAGTTTGAGACAAACAACTTTTCATCTTTACAAGTTTGAAAACAAATGGGATTCCTGTCTTTGCTTGCAACAAGTAGTAATAATTTTTTTTCTAAAAAAAAATAAAAATAAATCTGAGTTTAACTAAAAAACCACAACATATTATATACACCTGACGGCAGGGACGCCATTTGAGGGGGGCAGGCTGGACATTTTATCCAGTCAGGGTGGGGATAACCCCTTGTCTGCCGTTTCCAAAGTGAGAAGCTTGGCAAAAAAAACCTTGTCACTTTTTTGCCAGGCCTTGCAATAACCTGAAATGGCGCTCTTGCCTAGCCGCAGTCATTTTTAAGGAAATTTAAAAATTTCAATTTTTGCTTCGCAGGTGTGAAAGACGCAGATTGTAGCACGCATGAGGGAAATTTGAGGAGTCATGATCAGGGGTGCAGCATCTATCAAACTCCCAAAACCAGGGTTGTATGAAAAAATGGGAAATCTGTGAAAGAAATTGGGAGACCAATCTGTGTCGGGGATTAACTGCTCAAGTTTTTCCACAAAATCGCAGAAATTTGTTAAAGAGGGAGCAAAAAAGAAACATAACATGAATTTGATTAACAGGAAGGCTGGGAACTTTCCGTCCCTGGCTATGGCTATTCATTTAGATTCATTCTTTTTTCAAGGCTCATGGTTTTAGATGAGAGAGGCAAAACATACATTTTGCTATGTAATCAGGCACGTTACAATAAGGCAAATGTATAATTATGCTGAAGGCAAAAATGCTAAATCCCAAGCAATAGTCTGCATTTAGAAAATTCGGGCGAGGGCTTGGGCGATGGCTGCAATATGAATGGAGAAGGGGGAGAAGGTAGCATAATGTACCTCATGGATGGATCTTTACAACCATGGACTTCCTGTCGCGAAGGAATGCAAACAAAAATCATTTAAATGTTTTCTAGCAGACTGTGATAGAACTTTGCTTGCTTGTCTTCCCAAAAAGGAGGTTTTTCACTTTTTACCTCATCCTCCCTTCACTAAAAAGGGCATATGAGAGACATTTGGTGGCAAAATTGCGATACAATAATAATCGGAGCAAAAAAGGGGGAGAGGGAGGGAAGAAAATAGAAGATACACACTAGAAGTTCTAAACAAGCCCAGAGAAGAGAACATATGGAATTGATTTTTGGATTGACTATTCGCTTCCATAAAAGCTGGGCAGGGCTTTTCATTGATATTGATCCTTCTGCATCAATTTAGTAAGTATTAGGTAATGTATAAAATGACATAAATATTACCGTCTGTAAACAGGAGAGCGCCTTCGGGGAGGTCCACCACCACGAAATCGAGATCGGCCATTCGACATTTCTACAATTATTCGTGATCCACAGCACCGTCTAAACAAAGAGAGAAATTTCAATTAGACGAATGAAAAGTTCTTTAACTAGTGCATGAATGAAGAGACAAGGTGTCTAACTTTTGGCTGAATCACTGAGTTTGGTAACAGCCCAATACCGATAACTTTAACAAGGTTGTCATTATTTTATTATCTTCAAATTCTCTGGCTTTTCCTGATTTTTACTTCACTTTTTTGCTTTCCTCTGACTCCAAAATTGTCTAATTCCCTGACCTCCAAACAAAATTTCCGCCTCCTTTTTTCTCCGTTAAAATACAATATCTATCACTGAACTTAGGATAAAATTTCTTTGTTCAAAGATGAAATGATAGGTAAAGGCATTTAGTAGCAGCTTAACATACGAAAAGCCTTAGAAATGTCCAGAAGGATAAACAGTTAGAAGGTCAACGATGTTTTTGTAATTGGTAGATGTTCCTTGTAGTCCCCAACTTCCCCCAGTCGTCACAAAGGACCCCGCACACCTCTTAGGGGAAGCTGCATCACGAAGAATTGCCTTCTGACTTATGTATTTTAATTCTCCTCAAGATGCTGATCAAAAGTTATAATTGCGCCAACTTTCTATGATGCACCGTTCTCGCAAAAAAACCTATGAGATGATTCAATTATTCAGTGATAAAAAGCCAGAAAGATTCCTCAATTCAGTGCTCGATTGACAAGCGGCTGTGTGTCAACAAGGAAATCATGGGGACTCCCGCACCGAGCAGCAGTCTTATCTCGGATTCCGCACGCCGTTTTGCTCAACCACCATCCAAATCAGATTCTTGAGGAGCATAAGAACAGGAAAGTCTGAACGTCTACCAGGCGAGTGCGGGAGGGAGATAGCCCCTGAGTCGGCAGGTACAGATAAGAAGACGGACACATGCTACATTTTTTCCTTATTCACATCGGGCCTGTTCTCAAATGCTTTGTTCTTTTTTATTCATAGTCGCCGAATAATTGAATCTTCTCATAGGTTTTTTGCGAAAACGGTGCATCGTAGAAAGTTGGCGCAATTATAACTTTTGATCAGTATCTTGAGGAGAATCAAAATACATAAGTCAGAAGGCAATTCTTTGTGGTGCAGCTTCCCATAAGAGGTGTGCGGGGTCCTTTACTGATTTTTCAGACCGCTGGCAACCCTCCATTGAGCTTTCTTTTTGGATCAACTTCCGAATGATACACCCAAAAAGTGTCACTTTGAATTATCTGAAATAAGTTGAGCTTACGTTCGGTCTAGTCCTCTGACAGCATCTTCAGCGTCTCTTGGGTCTTCAAATTCAATGAATGCAAAACCAGGAGGATTACGGGCAATCCAGATATTTCTGATCGGCCCATATTTGGAGAAAGCATCTTCTAACTCATTTTTGTTTGCGTTGTTTCCCAAATTTCCGATGTAGACTTTGCACTCAATATCCCACTCACGATGAGACATGCTGAAACTAAGAATGAAAAAGAGGTTAGGGCAGAGAACAACAAATATGCTCTTTCGAGATTGGATAAAACTTCCTTTCATTAATAAAGGCAACAGGGGGGATAAGAAGCTTTTTGAACTCAGAAATTTTCAAAGTGGTGGGTAGCCATTCACATTATTCACTCTCTCAGTTTTTACTTCTCAGGTTGGCATCACATTACTTAACCCAAAGACATTGGGTCACGTAGACCGTGCATGTGAGCTGAAGCCTGCGACACTTCTTGGTTCTTCGCATGGCACAACGATCGATAAGCGTATAGCACTGATCTTGCATCGGTAATCTTAGTTGTCCCACAGTGCATGCGCAGTACAGGCCCCTGTGAATTTTTGTCGAATTGTGAGGCACTTTCTCAATTGGTAATTAGCTCAGCGAAGTGAAACCTTACAATTAAGTTGTACATAATGTACCTGCAACTTTCGTCTGAGGGAATTTCCTCTGAAAGTCTTTACTCTAAGACTTCAGCTACAAGTTTTGAAATGAGGCACCCAAACGGGGCATGGCCTCCAGAGCAACTGAAGGTATTCTTAGGTTTACCCGATGACCAGCATTAATACAATGGATCGCCTAACATATCAGCCCACTGTTCAGCTGCCTCCAAGGGTCGATGCGACCATTGAGTTATATACAGCAATAAGAAGAACCAAAAGGTATTGGCTAAGTTTACTTAGACAACACAACTATTTGTAATGGGTGGGGCTTCACATCAGCCAAAAGACAAGTCAGCTGGCTTCAAATTTTAGAAGTGCATCCAGAGAAATAAGAGCTTAAGTATTTACATATCAGTTACCATTAGAGAAAGTAGGCTCAGAGATGTCTAGAAGGTGTAGGGAAACAATAACATTCTAGGAACTGTGATTGAAGGCCGGTTAACTAACATATCTTTGAGGGAAGTGTCAATGATTCTGTCCCTGTCCCTTTGGAAACGCTTTATCAACCATAAATGAATGTATTATCGTGAAGTTAAAGTTATAAGGATTCATACTTTAGGAGCCTTTAAGCTATGGTAAAGAAAAATGCATGATAGCGACAGAGGCTTTCGAGGAAACTTAGGCCATGAGAGCAGGAGAGGAGAAATGCAGTCGGCATAAAAGAGAATCAATTACCTGCGAAGGCAAATTTAGGAGCGCTTGACAGATGCAATACTCACAAACAGAAAACTTCTCGCAGTTAGTTACGGTGAAAAACAATTTAGAAGAATTCACTGCCACAAGAGGCACTTCAGAAATTCAGAACACTCCTTCAAAATTCGGTAGTGAAAATTGAGTATCGTGAAAGATGGCGTGATCCGCAAATTAATAATGGCGACCGAAGCTTCGGACTTAGATTAGATTATGATAATGCATAGAGGTGCATTTTTAGATATGCAACCCTCTATACAATGAAGAAATGCAAAAATAGAAACGAAATCTGCTTCGGTTGCAAGGGCTATTTTAGAATATTAAAAGCTTAGTCGTTACTAAGAGATCATTTTGATTTATTTATTTAACCAGGAATCAGGCACCGAAGTACAAGAAAATAAAAAGGGAAAATTTCCTTCATGCTTCAGTCGAAGAAGAAGACCAACCACAACAGCTCACTAATATGAGGTCTGCTACTTCTCCTCTCGCTCCATGCTGTCTGTTTTGTCAACAAAGCTAGCCAAGACGAGTTCTTTTATCATCGGAAATTCTCTGATAATTCTCTACCATTTTAAATCTTTTCTTTACTGTTCAACACTAATTAAGTGCACATAGTCATTTAGAAATTAAAAATATGACAGTCAGAAGAGCAGCTCATGCTGGAAGTTGGTACACCGCGAATGGTAATAAGTTCTTAAGTTTTCTTTCTTTGTGCCACTTTGTCCAACTCCACTATCACCATTGTCCCACATCCCTTTTCTACCAATCCACCCCTGCTGAAAATCTTATTTTCAAACAGTTTTAAAACTCAAATTTTTTTCGGAAGATGGAAAATTTCTCCAGATCAGAATGTTCTTGAGTACAACCAACCATGATTCCTGATAAGTCACACCGAACATGGTCATAACAAGTGTTACTTACTGCAAACTTTCCCTCTATAAAAAATCAGCTTTCTATTGCATACAAAATTGCTCGCCCAACCCTACTTTGAATTTTGGTCTGTAGTTTCACGCTACAATATTTCACTCTGTAGGTATCCATTGTTTTTAATCATTCCGTCAAGCTAAATTGGTAGTACGTACGAGGAGCAAGTGGAATATCATGACCGATAAAGGAGACATGACTGTGACTCAACTTCTGGATTATTATGAGCGTGATCTTTCAGATGTTGTGTAACCAATAATAAACTTTTCCAAGATTCCCCACTCTAACCTTCTTTGTTCGAGTTGCTGCTTGATGCTAATTTTTAGCATAAAGAAATTACGTGTAACACCCAAGCACAGAGAATATGCATCTATTCATTATTTCATTGACATTTTATTTATCTTAATCGTATTCAAGTACACAGGAAGTTCTTAGTTTTCAATATAAAAACAATTTAAAAGGCAGGTAACAAGGCTAAAATTTCACTAAGAAAACCAAAATGTATCGGCTGAAAACTCAGCCATCTTTCGTTGGATAAATAAAAGAAAAATGGTAAAAATAAAAAATCTAGGATAGTACCCGGCTGTACCTTTCAACGTCAGAATGTCGTTTTCGCAGAGCAGCATTCTTGCTTTGAAAGGTACAGCCAGGTACTCTTTTAAATTTTTTACCATTTTTCTCTTTATTATTTTATCCAACTGAGGAAGGCTGAGTTTTCAGCCGAAACATTTTGGTTTTATTTGTGAAATTTTAGCCTTGTTCCCTGCCTTTTAAATTGTTGTTTATCTTGTCACGGGCTGTGGAGCGTCTTTCATATTTCTTAGTTTTCTCATGCTAAATACCCCATTTCCCCCAAAATTTTCAAAGCTAAGACCTTTTTTGTTCCGGTTTACAAGGTGCTGGAATTTGCAAAAAACCTGCAATTGTCACTGCAATTTTGTGAGACCCAGACATTTGCAATGCTATTATAAGCTGGTTTGTTCATTTTTCCCACTAGCGGCCATGAATTCATAATTGTTTGATCAGGAAGTTTCCGCACCCCTGATCCTACTTTAATGACTCAACTTCTGCTTTCAGTTTCTTGAAAATGCCATTTTCTAACTGTATTTTAACTTTTCCTTTTTGTAGGGAAAGATCTTGGAAGACAGTTGGAAAACTGGTTAAATGCTGCTGAGCTGAATTCAGGTCCGGCACGTGCTATAATCGCGCCGTGAGTTTCAATTTATTTTAATCTTTCAATGACAGCTAATGTTAGTTACCTTTGACAAAATGATAATGCTCTGTAATGGTAATTTCTTGTCTAATCAAGTACTAAGATGCTGAAAATATTTTGAAATTTGAATAAGTGCACAGGCTGTGTGAAGAAGCAAGTGAAAGAGCCCAAACATTTCGAGATGTATGGACCGTGAAACTCCTAAACCACTTTTCTCAGTTTGCGACTTTATTTTTTAATGAAGAACTACTCAATGTCAATTCTCAAAAACTTCCGTGATTTTTCTTCCCTGTGCAGAAAGAATTCTGGAAAAAACTTCAAGGAATAATGTTGATTTGTTCTCCTTTGAAAAAATTAAATATGAGCAGAGATTTTAAACCCCGCGAACTAGATACGCAATTTGGAAGTTTCACCATCAATATGTTTAGGCTGCAGTTCAAGAGATATTTCAAAATATTCCATAATTATATTTTCTACATCAGTATTGGCTGTATTGACAAATGATTTAAGTTCTTCAATAAAATATAGAAATCGATGGCTGGAAAAATGCGTATGTAAACTGCAACGTCTATAAATCTCCAATGTGGTTATTTTTTTTTTTAAAGAACACCAATCAAAAAGTTTCCTCACGATTTTGAAGGTATTTTTTCATAAGTGGAGAAAATTTATAGAAAATCTCAATATAAATTGTTGGTTAATTTATGTACCTTAAAAAAAATGAAATACGAATGGAAATTTACACCGTCACAGTCTGAGATTTGACTTAAGCCACCAAAATGATCAACACGTTTAGTTGGCCATTGAATTTTTCTCATTACAAGTGCAAGGTCACTTTGAATTATAACAATGAAGTGAAATCTTAAATTTAGATTTAGATTTCAAAATGATGATACTGTTTTAATTTTATTGTTTAGACACATTTTAACACGGTAAAATTGTATTTTAATTATAACTGTCATTACTTTTTAGGCATGCTGGTTATATGTACTCTGGTGCTTGCAGTGCCTTTGCTTACAGACAAATTAGCCCAATAGTTGTGTAAGTTTGAATCTCTACCTATTTTACGATATACTTCTTAAAAAATTTTTAATCTCGCAAACTTGTGCCAAAATCTTCTATTCTCTGAAGTGCTAGTGAAGCGTTGTTTTTGCCTCTGAGCAGATAAGTCCCTCACTAGTCTATAATAAGCATGAAGGTAGAAATATGATATGAGCAGGCGAGCAGAAAATGCTTGATCACTTGCCTGCCCGTGCACGTGAAAATTTGGAAAAGCTCTTCAAAATTTGGAAAGAGGGACAATTTTTAGGAGTCTGAAGTTGAAAATCGAAGGAACAAGGAAAAAAAAGGGTCCCTTTTTTTAAATCTAAGGGAAAATTTTAGGAAATCTGATGAGAAAATTGTGGAAAACTGGCGGAGGGAAGGGGCCTGAAAACGTAGAAACTTGAACGATTCTACATCTGTGGGTATAAGTGGTAAAATGGTTATTTAAGACAAATAACTTACTGGTAATGTGTTCAAACTTATTAATTTCAGTCGGAGTGAGGCAATCTCTCCTCCGATAAAATTCCGTTTTTTTTTGTTTTTTTTTAGCCGAATTTGTGTGTATCGTGGTTAAGTATTTGCCTGTCTCTACAAAGAGAGAAAGAGATTTTTTTTTATTTTGATTTATGCATCTTAAATCGCTAAATTTTTGCTGAATGCCTCTTTTATCTTTATTCTAGTCAAAGAATTTTCATCCTTGGACCATCCCATCATTTTCGTCTCGCAGGCTGTGCTTTGTCTACAGCCACTAGTTATGAAACTCCCCTTTATGACCTGAAAATAGATACTCAAGGTATATATATGTTTTGAAGATGTATGTATGTCTTTCATTAGAAAAGAAGTAGATTCAATCTGTCTTCAACTA
This sequence comes from Bemisia tabaci, assembly GCF_001854935.1. NCBI lineage: Eukaryota > Metazoa > Arthropoda > Insecta > Hemiptera > Aleyrodidae > Bemisia > Bemisia tabaci. Next base: position 4,141,835 of record NW_017547098.1, read on the forward strand.
AAAACTGAATTTTAAAATTTTACAGTCATCTGTATGTTTTAGAAAGGTCTGTCCTTTCTTTCAAGAAATTCAATAAACTATTTAAGTATAAATCTAAAGTTCGCAAAAACAACATTTTGCTGTCTTGAAATTGGAAAAGAGGCATGTTCATTCACTATATTTTAGTTTCATGCAGAAAATTTCTCAAATACTCTCTTTAGCACTCTGAGACATGGATTATTTTAATAAAAAACAAAAAGTACGTTCATAATTTTTCAATAGGCTTCCAAGTAACTTGAATGCCTTAATCCAGTCTCCTAGTTTGAGAGAAATCTATACCTATTGGTTCTAATTGTAAGTCAAAGTTTAAGGGTGACCTGCCTGGTTTCAACTAGAATTTCTCATTCACAACAATTTAAAATTAGCTTAAATGAAAAGAGTATCTAGGATTTTACTTTCTGAACCAACACTCTTTTCAGTCTATCAATTTTTATCGAAATTAAGATGCCTATCTATTATTTATCGCAAGAGATAAAAATGTATGTCTTGTTTGTATATTTTGCAATCATCCCATGAAGTTTCCAGCTTACTGATTTAATCAGATATGGTTTGTGTCCAGTACTTGGAATTGGATACTGAATGCTATGTATTGACCCAAAATTTTGGTTACTAAGAATCAGTATCCAGGACTCGTTTATATCATGCAGCAAAGCCAACAAGATGCAACCTATTACCTCAACATGTTACTTTATAGGTGCACTTAAAACCAAGCAAAGTTAATCTCTTCCTTTTTGTCAAATATGACGAACTGATTGTGCAAGACAAGTTTTAGCCTGACAGTTGTTTGGAAGGAAAGGAAAATTGGTTGCTTATGGTTTTTTATCGGCAGTGTGGTCGCCTTTAATCAATAATGAAAACTGTCTGTAGATGTCCTCAACTCTCCTTTTTATTAAATTTATTGTAAAGAACTAGGTACGCACGGAATACCAAGAAATTTTGCACTGACTAAATTTCAATATTATTTGATAGGAAAAAAATTAAATCCATTAATTTTAATCCCTAAATTTAAAGTATTATTTTGATATTATTTGATACGATCATTTCGATATTATTTGATAAGTATGATGATCCTTTTGATCTCCGGAGCAGGATGAGATTTTAAAAATTGTAATAAAACTTTCCATGTGCCAATGTCAAGAAAAGTCGTGCTAATTTTCCAACCTCCTTCCATGCATTTTCTTAAGTAGATGTGGAATTGTTGCTATGCGAGTGTAGATGCCGAGCTGCAAGCCTGTATCATTCAGAGGAATTTGATTCTTTTTATCCGTCGTAGTGTCCTATCTTTCTGGCCTGCAAAAAAATAAAAGCCTTGATTCATAATTAGACGTTGCAACATTTCTACCCACCAGATATTGTATGTCTCAATACTGAAAAAGTCACTTTTTAGCCCTGTTTTGCTCAAGATTGGCACGTAGAAAGATAGATTTTAAAATCTCATCAAACTTGGGAGGCCATAGGAAACATCATAATAAATAATATTGAATGGAGTGGTACTGATAAGGTCCACCCTTGCTCAGATTCCTCAACTCAACAATTTTTTGCTCATTCAAGATCCATTGTGTATGGAATGCATCATAATTTGGTATTTTCCGGTCTTTTTCCGGGTCCAATACAAGCCTAAACATGGGTCTGAGGGCCAATTTTAGCGAAACTCATTGTCAGCCAAGATGGGCCCAAAAACGGCCCTCATTGACCCCTCCTGTAGTTGATGCTGAATTTCTTGGTATTTTGCACATAGTTCAGGGGAACAATTCTGTTTATTAATTTACTCATTAATGTTTCCTGAATTTCATTCCGTGCATAAAATTGTTCCCTTTTGTTCTTACAGTTTATGCAAAGTTAGAAGCAACAGGAGAATTCGAACACATGAGCATGAATGTAGATGAAGATGAGCACAGTATAGAGATGCATTTGCCTTACATTGCCAAAGTAATGGAGGAGTAAGTAATATCTCATCAAAATTTTTATCAATTCACATCTTTTGCCAATTGTAAATCTTTATCTGTCTCAGGTCATTTTTTCCTATGGTACTTATTTATTTCCTACAACATTTTTGTATTATTTTTTTGAGCATTAAAGGACTTGCTACTCGCTTTGACCTCTGGATTGCTCTGGCGGTACAGTTTGCTTTTTCATCCTCCGTTCCCCCAGTTTTGTTTCTTTCCTGGTGGTTCCATGTGTATTTCCGTTTCTCCCCTCCTGTCTTGACTAAAATTTACTTAGTTAAAACTTTATATCAATGAATGGGTATAATTTTCCTCTTTCTTATGAAATCTTAGGGCAAGCAGTGCTTGCCTCGGTTACCCTAACCGTATGCCACTGCCGCCTCTCAGTCATGTAATAATGCAGAAGAATTAGTCAAATTTTTTCACTGGCTTCTAACACTAGATTTTTCGCTTGTTTCAGCTACAAGGATAATTTTACAATCGTCCCAGTTCTGGTTGGGCCTTTATCAACTGAAAAAGAAGCACTATACGGAAGCATTTTCGCTGAATACCTGGCAGACCCTCAAAATTTATTCATCATCTCATCAGATTTCTGTCACTGGGGCCTAAGGTTTCGATACACTTTCTATGATAGATCTTGGGGTGAAATTTACCAGTCTATCGAAACGTTAGATCGAACGGTAAGTATTTATTTTCGCAACCTGATAATCTTATCTTAAAAAAGAGGTTCAAGTCAAGTTGATGGTTTTTTATGCTCCTCAATTTTCTCTTTAATGTTTCAACCGAGTTGAACATTTTTTTCGGAAGTTGTAAGGCAATTGCTACAAAATCAAGTGAATCCTGGGTAGTAGTGACAGCCAGCAAGAAGTCATAGATGATGTCTTGCTAACGGATGCCACTAAAGTTAAAATTCGCATGGTGTGGTACTGGAGAAAGTCTCATTGCTGTGGATCCAATGAACAACCTATTGAAGGCCACACCCTTTTCAAAAGTCGTCCTGTCAAGATACCTTTATCACTGTTAAGATATACAGGGTGTGTGGAGGTCAATGCATATACTTTGGGAATAGATTTTTGGGGTCATAATGAGACTTTTATGTCCCATGCTTGTATCTTCAAGAAAACGTTGTTTCAACATTAATGTAGTAGATCCTTTCAAAATTTGTTTCTAACTCCTTTTTAACTGTCAAATTTTGGTGGAAATTCGTTGAGGAAGAGAGGAGGGACTTGAAGCTTTCTTTTCATTTTCTGTGGTTTCTAAGGTTCACATTTTCATAAAAAGTTGCAGGCAATATCTTTACGAGGAAAATGGATTTAACACTTTCGCTGTCTGGAAATTTTTTAAAAACTAATTGCACCTTGTAAAAACCTCCAAAATTTTGATCACAAAAGATATCTAGAAAGTTCTACTAAAAACTGGAAGTAAGATTATAAAACTGATCAGCCGCAAGGCTTTCTATATAAAAAATATTTAAGAAGCAGATTTTCCCTCTTAATATATTATTTTTTTCTTCTTCTATAAATACTTGATTTATTTCTGTCGATTGGAAAATCAAATTTACTCAGTACATGGCTCATCTAAACTGTCTAATACTTTCTTGCCCTTTTTCTTTCAGGGAATGAATATCATAAGTTCACTGAATCCTAAAGCTTTCACAGATTACCTCAAAAGATACAATAACACCATCTGCGGTCGTCACCCAATCGGTGTTTTACTTGAAGTAAGTTTTTTTTCCATCTCTCTCTCTTTTCCCCTTCATGTTCTTAACGCCTGGTTCTATCTCCTCTTGTAATGGATTTATATTCTGAGTAAAAGAGCCTGAAAGAGCTCTTTGACAAGTGGTAGTTTCATCCATAGCAGGAGTGCAGAAACTTCCAAGGGTTCCCCCAAAATAAATTTAGGTTCCCCCATTTTAAGTTTTCGCAGAATTTCGCGCGACACATAAAGTAGCGCGGTCGACTGTTGGGTTCCCTCAAAACAGCACGGTCAACAGTTTGGTTCTCCAAAAACACGGCGCTTGAATGTTTTGTTCCTCCAAAAACGGTGGGCTTGACAGTTAAGCTCCCCCTAAATTCTAAAAAAAAAAAAAAACCTCCCAGATTCCCTTAATTTTTTCGTCCTCACATGGGTTCCCCCTTTTCACACAAACGGCCGGTCATGTGGTTGGGAAGTTTCTGCACCCCTGATCCATAGTTCAGCAAAAATCCGCATAATCAAAAGAAAAAAAAAAATCTTAACAGAGGTTTTAATTGAGGGTCTGGAAAAATTCAGGTAATTTTTGCTAAGGTAAATCACAAGAAGGTGGAGAAAGTCAGGGAATCGGAAAATAAAGAAATCATGGATTACTCTCTAAAACACTCTCTTCTGGCAAACATCAAGAAAGGAAAACAACACCATGCAATTTAATCTAATATACAAGTCTTTCTGTCCTCCTATAATTGTATACATAGTGACAACGCAAGGGGTACTTTTTGCTGAAGTAACAGCAGGTTATATAAATTGACTTAAAACACTTTTTTTTTTTTTTTTATACTACTAACCCTTAGACTGAGTAAAGGTGAGTTTAGGTTAAGTGAACTTTTGTTCTTTTCTAACTATGTTCGTATTTTATCCAGCCAAACTTTTTTTTCAGCTCCTGAAACGTAACAGCCCTTTATAAATTTAAATTTTCTATTCATGGCTACTCATTTTTTAGGTTGCTTTTACAGTTGTCACATTTCAAGCCATCACGTCGTTTTCATCGTTCAAGGCTTTAACTTAGTCAACATTTTTATGTATCTTGTTTTAGTACCCTTAATGTTTTTTTGTTCCAGGCAATCTCATGTCTTAGCAAGACAAGGAATAACAGCCAAAAACTGTCCTTGGAATTCTTAAAGTATGCACAATCCAGTCAGTGCATGACGAAACGCGACTCCTCTGTCAGTTACGCAGCTGGTGTACTGACAATTGAATAACATGATCTTCAAATAACGCTTCTTTCTTCTCATCTTCTAAAAATCTCCCTTCTTACTATTTTTGTGACCTTGTTGATCACACTTAATGCATGACATCAGCCTAAAAATTGCCTACGTTGTTCTAGGTATTCAGCATTTTTAGGCATTCACTTTTTTATCTTCCTCCTCATTGTATGACGTTTTACAATGAAAAGATAAATAATTGAACTGTGAAATGTTTGTAAATAATTTAATCGAACTCGTACTTTCTCTCAAGTTTCCTCTCTCTCAGTTCTTGTATTATGTATTTACTATACTCTACAGATTTAAAAACTCTTCCCAAAACCATTCAATGATTACATTGGCAGTTGAACTCTGAAGAAATGAAACTCTTTTTATCACCGTATTTCTGTTTTAAGTCATTGCTGCAGTATATTGTCACAGAAGATGTATTTTGTTCATGTGTCAAAAACTGTTGTCAGAAAAAATTCAGAAATGACTTTACATTTCAAAATCATTGACACAGTTCTATGTATCTAACCGACAAAGACATGCATTACATATTTACTCCATCTTCATTAAGACAAAATATCAAGATTTTTGAGCTGCATATTTTCAGAGTTCCGCTTGTCACTGATCCAGTCATGCATGTATTTTACTTCATCAGTATCTCATGACCTATATCTGTAGTTAAGAGCCACGGAATGGTAATTACATTTTCACCGATTTAAGAAAACAGGGGAAAACTATGCGATAGTTTCATTGCCTGCAGTGTATTTTGATTGGCTTTAGTCCCTGTATGTTGGGCCCTGTATGTAAGAATTATTGAAATTATAGACAAAGCAATAGACAAAGAAGACATAGGGAGTATGGAACAATCCTATTGGTTGAAATGGGTGGCTCCAATAGACCAAAGGAGAACATGTTGGACTAACTCTAGGGTCTCTCAGGGGTTGCCTTTTATTAGTCTGTTACCTACCCCTTCTGTCCATTGTAACCTCCCGCTTTCACGAATAGGATCCCTCCATATCTCTCATGTCTCCTGTTTCTATAGCTTCGTCTATCGATTTCAATAATCGGCCCATAGTGTTATGTAGTTATCATAACCAAATTTGTATCGTATTTAGATCCCTTGCCAAGTGTGTTACGAACGTTAAAAACTCAATTTTCTAAAAGTCGCGTGTTACGTTTCTTCAGCTCTTAACTATAGATATATCTAATTAACTACAACCAATAAGATTTAAGAGGTCAAATTATCTCTTCCATGTTTTAGGAACCTTATGGTCACATTCAGAAGATAATTTTCTTTTGTTAACCTGCTCAATTTGAATTTTTTGTAAGCATCCCAAGTGAGATATGTACGGTTTGCAGAAGCTTTCCTCTCTCCTCTTTAGTCTTCGAATTCAAATCCCATTAACCATAGCTTCTTAAAGTACGTCAATCAAGAGGCATATTTCATTTCCTCTTCTCCTTAGTTAATGCTTTAAGTCATTGTGTCAGTATATCTTATTTTCTTTTCAGTATCGAATTATTTTTTGAAGTTACTGCCATTTTTATGATGTATTTTTGGTACCTTACAAGTGATTTTAGTGCTTAAGTTTGCTGTTTATGATGATCAGCCACCAAATAATACCTCTTGCTGCAAGGAAATAATCATCTCCTCTGCTCTCAGTTTTTTTCTTACGGCAAGAAATGCCTCACCAGCTTGCCCTGGTAAGCGGAACTTGAGGCTAGATTTGATGTCGATCACGGCGCAACCTGTTTTTTCTTCAGAATTTCAACAGGGAAACGAATCACACAAAGGGAAATCTGGAAATCAACTCCTGCACAATATCTAAGTGTTTACAATTGACATTAGTAGCTTGGGAAAAATACAAATGATGTCATTTGTATAAGCCAACTTCCATTTGATATGTGTTGAAAATATATCGACGGTGTAAGTCGGCAATCACATAACTCGGTTTGCGACATCGCAGACTTCCTGCCATACTTCATTTTTTACACCGAAAACTACTCAACGGCAATTCTTCAAAACTGCCTTGATTTTCCTTCTCTATGCGAAGAAAATTCTGCAAAAACTTCAAGGAATGATGTCAATTTGTTCTCCTTTAAAAAAATGACATTGCGGCGGAGATTTTCAGACACCGCAAACGAGTTATGTGATTGCCGTCTTACACCGTCGTTATGTACTTGTCAATATCGTGTTCAGGAGTTGACTTTCAAACCTCATGTTGTTTGAATCATTTTCTAAAGTAAAATTTTGCTGAGAAAATATGACTTTTTTCTGGTTCAAGGCTTGTCTAGTGACTCATTCAGGCATTTTTTTTTTTTCGTTGAAGGACAGCAGGTGTGCAAACCAAGCGGCTACATGCTACAACTAAGCAGTAAAATGAGTCCTTGGCTGCAGCATAGCAGCTGGACATCCTCTTAATGATTAATCCTTTATCTTTCACCAAAGCATTGATAGAACTTACATAGACAAACTTGGTATCTAATTCTGGTGCATAACTAACCCTCAGGAGTCAAACTTTTCTCAGCAGCTGATCAGGGCTGACTTTGAGTTTGGTCCATATCAGTTTCCGTTTTACTAAAATTTATGAGGTTAACACGCAAGTAAATAACTCCTAGATTTACCATTAAGACCGCTTTGTCGATGAAAAAGAGGTAATTTGCTTTTGACTCCCCTCTTAATCTGCTTTCCAAAAACTTTGTTTTTTTTTTTAAATTGCTCTTGTGCAATGGCGTAGCTGGAGAGGGGAGATCTCAGGGGATCTTGGATAGCCCCATCCAAAGAAGAAACTTTTGACAATAGAATCATTTTGCAAATTTAAATAATCTACTGTTGAAGTATTTAAGTTTTTTTTCATAATTATAAGATTGTTTGATCCCTTAACTTCAATAAGCCTCCATGAAAAATTTCTAGCTACGCTATTGCTTCTGTGTCAAGGACTTGAACTTTTTTTTGTCTCCCTCAAGAATTGTGTGATAAATTTTTTGTGATTAAGTAACTTTTAAGTGTAAATTATTGTTGTACAGTTTACCTGTATGGTTTCATACTTAGTTTTCGTCCTTAGTAAAACAAGTAGTTTTTAGGTATGTGCTCAAAATGCCTAACACAATAATTCTGTAATCTTTCTCGACCATTTTTTCTTTTGTAAAAATTAACGAAAGCAAAGGCAACCAAATAACTTAACAAAGTAATAAGTTTACGTATCATTAGTTACTCAAATACCGGACAGAACATGATAAAATAAAATTAAATGCACTCATTGCACAAAGATGTTTTAGTTTTGCTTTTTCTATTATTTCAATAGTTCTCCTTTGCCCTTTTCATTTTTCCCCCAGGAACACAATTCTTTTTCATTAAAAATCACTTTCAGAGAGAAAACTTTGTGACCAGAAAGAAATTACAAAATAGGTCTTCAAAATTGCTTGAAAATCCTTGAGAAGTGCTGTGTGACTTTGAAGTGATCTTTTTTCTCCAGACTGCACAAACCATACAACCAGAACATTTTCAACTTAAAAATTAGAAAAATTGTGATTCATCAAGCGTTTCTTTTGCTCCTCTTGGTATGGCACACAGATTCAGTCTGTGTTCTATTGTTAAATGTACTGAGTGGGAATTTGAACGTCTAAAACAGTTTGCCAAAATGACCCGAAACTACAGGCTCAATTTCAGCCGCTCCTTATGTTTCTGACTGTCTAAACAGTTTCAACCATTTCCTGCTACTTTTGAAGTAGCTTCCCTGCATCTATAAGTAAACTCAAAAAAAAGTTTTCCCCGCCTCAAACCAAATTTTGATTTCAGGGATGAAATTGATCAACATAAGTATGAACTGCATAGTTTTTCGAAAATAATAACAAAATATATTTAACACAAATGATAACAATCACTTTTTTCAAAAATATAAAAGTAGCGATAGGAATTGTAATCCAACAATAAGGGTCAAAATAGGGTGTCTACAGAATCGCAGGGAAAAAAATTTGAACCTTCTCCTGACTATTTCCAAACTTTTTTCGGACCACCACCGGACAGATTTTGCTGAGGTGCCATTCATAAAATCTATTTGGCTGAATGTTAAATTTTTCGACTCCATCCCTTCTCCATTGTAACGTTTTTGTGACTAAGATTCCTATCCTTTGACACACATAAATGAAGTGACGCAATGCTCTACTCAATTCCCCTCTTCTCTCGAGCGTTACATATTTTATGAACAGCCCCTCAGCCAGCAACGAAGATCCTTTTTGTATTAATGATGAGCGATAATTAATAATTCAGAGATCATGTTTGCCATTTACTGAATTTTCAGAGAATTCATCAGGTCTCGACTTCTCACTGACTTGCATGTCTTGAAAATGAACAAATGTGAAAATGAGCTGTTCATTTCAGGAGTTCTATAATGAGGCAAGTGTGGTTCCGTTTTAGGTCGATTTTTTTCAAATTTTACTGAAAAGCCACCGTATACTTAATTTAGATGCGCTACTATATTCTAGTTTTTAGTGTATTCTACTTTTCCGAAGGAACCTACAATACTTTTTGAAACATTTTCTTGGAACCTTGGAGGCAAACTTCTAGACTTTTTTTTTTGGCTTCCAGATCCATAAATTTTTCAAGCTGAGTCAATCTGACGACATTTTGCAATTTGGGGCTTCAATTTCTGGTTCTGTTAAGAAACGGCATCTGTACCATTAGTTTACTTATGTGCATAAGTGTTGAAATTTTTTTGCTAGATCTCTCCATCTTTAGCAAATCTTGATTTTACTTAAGGCTTTGACAGATCAACAAAAATCAATTTTTCTGCCTCAAACATCCATTAGCTCCTGTTGGATCAAGAGCTTACATACTCCTGGTGAATTTTTTTTTTCATTACATACATATTCTGATAGAATGGGACAAATTCATTAAGTATGTGCATAATCATAGAGGCAGGGTTTCTAGCTATCTAAAAGACAGGACAAGTTTGTGTTCTTTCAACCTAGATGCAGAAAGTCAAAAAATCTAGTATAAATGCTTACACTTTACTTCAAATCCCCATTATTTTTCCAAGAAATTATCTGGTGAAATCTGAAACTACCTATGGATCTAATAACCACGGCCCTTATTTTTTCTCTGTTAATCTGTAGGCTATGTTATCACATACCATACTATCCAAATTTTTCTTCAAGGGACGATGTAAAGAGGGCAAATTCTGCGTGCAATAATCTGGGAACTGTCATCAGATCTGTAATAATATCAATGGCACTTACTGTGTCGAATCTCAAAGAAAAACAGTATGATTTTTCAATGGTAAGAGAAGTTGGTCTTCATAGAAAATTGGATGCTTTACTTCTGTCCATAGTGCTGATTCATTTATTGTGTCTTAAATAGTAAGATATTTTATTGGCAACCATGAGAGACACTAAAAGATTTTCCCAACCGGACCACACGACAGTGTAAGAATTAGATTTCCAAACCCGACGTATTCTCATTAAAATTGTTATCATCTATTGTTTAACATACATTTAAGAGAAGAAAAAACAGTGTTGCCAACTTGCCAGAATCGCCTCTGCTTGTACCTCGTCTAACAGTTCACCGAGAGCCCTTGACATTCTGAGCGAGGTCATGAGATCTTTAAGAAATATTTGTTTAAGATTCGACCGTTTCGCAACAAAAAAAATTGGACCTCCAACTTCAGGAAAGGCTACTTAATTTAATCTGGTAAATTACAATCGACACAGTTCAAATAGAAATTAATACATGGTACATGATAATAGGATGTTCCGTATTTGATGACGGCTGAACCAGAGTTAGAATTGCATAAAGTGCAGTCATAATCATTTTCTTCTTCACATTCCTGGAAAGAAGAGAGGAATAAAATATTAACTGACAAAAATAACGAATGGTTCAAAATTGTAAATAGATGAGGTTCACGTTAACATCAATGACAAAATTAAAAGATTAAAATTCTTCTTTTTTTCTTCGTCTTTTTGAAGGGAGAAAAAAAGTTTCAGAAAAGTGTCATGGCTCATACTCACATTAGAATACGCCATGAAAGGCCAGTTCATCACTGATCTTCTGAATGAGTATTGAGAGGAGGATACATATTAACTTTCTTCCTTGCGTTACATGAGTACCCCAAAAAATCTGATAGTACTTCTTACAAACAGAAAGCAGTTGTCCGCTTTCCTAGGATTTAAGGTGTGAAATAAGTTGAATGATAGGCCTCTAGACAAGGTATAAATTAAAACGCCATGCAAAATTTCTCATTTTAAAAATACTACTATAAAAACAAATCACTGAAGGGTTAGTCTAAAAATCATCTCCTAAACAAGACATAAATGAATACAATTAAGATGGGTTTGATAGAAAACAGGAAAAAAACCTACTTATATTTTGAATTACTTGACCTTCCCTCCCCTCAAGGTCACGGTTGCCAGAGAGTCTTTCTATGTTGCACTTTTTTTTAACAATGATTTCGCCTCTTAAAGTTGTTCTGAGATAAACACAATATTCTATTCTATTTTTCTGTTCTTCTTGTTATTAAGAGGCAAAGATACAAATGACCAAATAACTTCCATTTCATCTTTGTTGAAAATACTTGTTAATGTCTTGTTCACGAGTTTACTTCTGAAGCTCCAGTTGTAAATCATTTTCTACAGAAGATCTTGGAGATAAAATATGCAACTCTTTTTTTACTTTAAACTTTGTCTAGTGGCTCATTGGCAAGGTTCTGGTACGTTCCTAAAATCTTGGTTAAATTTGGTTTCTTGTTTTGAAGACTAAATTTATGATGAAACTTAGGTATCTCACAGTCAAAGTATACTACATCAAGACTGTAGGCCACAATATACCAAAATATGATAAAGTGAACTGATATTTAACTGTAAAAGTGGAGTGCGTACTTCAATTGAAAATTTGGTTGATACATAGGAGTTTAAGTCTTTCCAAACGTTCGTTAAATCTTCCTTGTGGAGTTCATTATTCACGCTTTGGATCATCTTCTCTGCAATCCTGTAGATTTCAGTTAAAGCTGAAAAACAAAGCAAACCAAGTTCGATAACAAACTGTAACTAGTAATGCATGTGACTGATGAAAATTTCAAAATCTCTAGAAAACGGGAGAGAATAAATAAAATTAATAAAAAAAATAATTGTAAAAAAAATTAATAAAAAAAAACACAATAAAATAAGAATAATTTTCTTTTTTTTTTCTTTTTCTGTTTTCAAAAGACATTTCTGTTTGAAAAATAAAGCATCAGAAAAAATTAGGCAACAATTGATGCAATAAAGCTAATGCCGGATAAATCTGTTCAATTGAACTAAATTTTGCGATTGAGAACTACAATTGATCTCTCAATCAAGAAACAATGTATGTACCATTAATTAAGCATTAGTTTCTATGCACATAAGTGTTTTAACCGACGAGCCAGGGATTGTAGTTCCGGATTGCTAAATGGACTTAAAAAAAGAAGAGTACCTTGAATATAATCGATGCACTTGTCTTCACAGAGGACAAGTTTTAAAACATCTGGGTTAAGACTAGAGAATTTTTCCACAGCATTCCTGAGCACTGATATGCAAGCATTCATGCAAGTTTCCTGTAAAGATGAACAAAAAAGGTACATAAAATAAAATGCTCTTTAAAAAATAATTCAAGTTGAAAAATTTTGAGAGGTCAAGGAATATTTGAGATTTTTCTAGAACACATTAAAGAGAGCCCAAGGCGTGATAATTTAATTTCAGGAGACAAATACGAGGCAGAAATGTCCTTGGATTCTTGAAGATATATAGGGGACCATTTAAAAAAACACTTAGCCCTCTAAAGGAGATAAGGGGGAGGCATAAAAATCCGATTTTCAGCGTTACATATTTTATGAACAGCCCCAAGAATATGTTTTCACATAGTTAAAAATTCAACTGAATACAGAATAGGTAACAACTAGAAAAAGTCTGATTGCGGGGAGCTTTCATATAATTGAAAATTTCCAACCTTTCTGAGCCTATAAATAACAAACCAGTGATTAATAGGTATTAATATAAGATTTGAGATAAATACTTGACGGAAGTCATGAATTTTAAAACTTATGATAGAATTCTATAAAATTACCTGTAATGACTGAGTTTTTGGATGATCAGTATTAGTTTTATGATCTCCACTGACAATGGGCTCTGAAAAGAAAGATGGCGATGGGCTGTCTAGAATACTCTCCTGAGATTTGGGTGTTTCATCTTTTGGTTCTGTAAAATCTGCCGTCAAAAAATCGCCAAACTCATCTTCTTCAATTTTCATCTCCTTTTGGGGGTTTTCATCGATCTCCAACATTCTGAACACACTATACTTATCTTCTGACACCTTGCCAGAGATTAAACTGGGCACTTGGATGAACTGGGGAGTTGGCAAACTTTTATTTTCTGATTCACTATTTTGGATGATTTTGGTATCATTAACTGGTGCTGAAAGAAAGTTTAGACCCATTCCTTGGCTAGAATCTGCATCTAAACTGACAGAATCGAATTTAAGGCTTCTGACAGAGTTGCTGTCATAAATAGAGTCATTGTCGGAGAGGTACAAAGGATTTTCTACGACATAGCCTTTCTGACCATAAATGACTTCATCACTCTCGTTAGATGAAAATCCATTCTTCACTTCTATTTTAGGTGCTGCTTTTGAGGAGGAATCATTTCCTAAACTTAAGGTCATTAGACTTTCAATATTTGAGCTGACAACTTCAGTTGACGCCAAGTTAATCTGTGATTTGGCGCTGTTACTATCAAAACTCTGGAAATCTGTGAACTCATCATCATTCTCATTACTTTTTTCAGTTTGTGAAATGTTTGAAGGTGGTAAGGTTAAAGATGTTAAGTCTGTCATAATGTCGTTAGGCATGCTCAGATTAGGTACAGCAGTATTTTTTGAATTATCACGAATGGGATTAGATAGAGAGATTTTGTTGAAACCCCCAAAATCACTTTGATTTGCACTATCAGAAAAGGTTACATCTTTTGAAGAAATACTCTTGGAGGAATCTAGGGAAGTCAAGAATGATATGGAGGAGCCAATCGGAGTAACATTAGAACCTGGGTTTGACTGGTTTACACTGGCAGTATGATCAATAAAGTCCGTCCAACTGTCTGAAAAATCACTATCACTGTGTTTTTGAGGCAAATTATTTGGCAGATTGTTCATTTGAGGGTTTGACGATGTGAATGTTGCTACCTTTTGACTGAGATTATTACTCAACATTGATTCAAGTAAAGATGGGTTTAGTTCCAATGATGTTTTACTATTTGATAAGACCGTGTTAGTGGTGTTTTGGAACGTCTGCACCGGTGAAGGAATAGACATTGCCATTCTGTTTGGTAAGTACGTTGAATGAATTCCGTGGTCAGGTGCTGTGGGGCTCATTGCAAGTAAATTATAGTTGAGGCATGGAACTACCGGCTCCTGCAGTTTTTGTAAAACAGTGATACTGTTCCATGGTCTGCCAAGCTGAAAAAAAAGAAAGAAAGAAAAAAAAAATTATATTAGTCATTCAATTGGAGGAATATTTGAGCTCTTCTTCAGCATTTGTTGAAGGGGTGTCATCAGTTTCTAGTGAGCTATTGAAACAATTTAGTTAAAAAGTGGTAACGATAAGGAGACCCTTACTTAAAGCTGTTGGAGTTTTCAGAGCTGGCAAAAATATCCCTTGAAACGTGTCCAATGGGAAAATAAATGTACAAGTGTGAGAGGGTCTCCTCTTCTTCTTCTTCTTTCAACAAAATATTGTTACTTAATTCTAATCTCTTGGAAATAAAGGCTTAGTGCTTTTTCTAAGTAATAATTGGACGTATTTCTATCAAACGGAACTAAGCGCCAATTTGAGTTCCTTTTGAGGAATTTAGAATCCCGGATAGCGCGTTCTGTCAAACGGACTTGAGCGCCATGGAAAAGCATGGCGAGTATAGGACGGAATAAGCCGGACGCTCGATTCCGCCGCCAATCCAAGCCCCCCTCTACCTTCCTCACCCTATGGCGCTTAGGTCCGTTTGATAGAAATACGTCCGATTTTAGAGTTGGACTGTTTACTTTGCAAACTTTTGGGCCAATCAAACATAATGATATGTTATAGTGCTGGCTAAATATTTTTGCTGGCACATTTACCATGATGCACACAACAGTGACTGCAGTAAGTACTACATAAAGGCAAGATCAGCTGAAAATATCTGTACCTGTGCTAAGGCAATCAGAGCCAGTACTTGATACAGCTCTTGCTCCGTCAGAAGACCAGGTGCCGTTTTATTACACAAGGCCCAGATATGGCCAAGACATTCTGTTGAGATGCCACTTGTCAATAAGACGGATGTTAGGAACTGGGTATCGCAAAACTCTTGAGGTCCTGTTGTACTTTTTGACTTAGCACTCAGCCAAACACTCCTGTACACCTTAGGTAAGGAACTTGATCCACAAATCAGCCATGCAGGTAAGCCCGTATGTGTGGAGCCTTTCTGTTTCATAAAAGTTTCACTCCTGGACAGAAGGTTCTCTATCATTCTGTCTGCATCCAAAGCCTAAAAACAGAGGTAATTAATTTAATTAATTTTGAATCCATCCCATAGTTTTAAACCTGCAGAAAGTCAGTTTTTGTTCTTTGGCAAGTTATTTTGACCATTCCTTTTAACTGATGTATCCATGTGATTATATATAACTACACTTGCAGCTACTGTACAGTTTCGCTGCAGTGCTACTGATGTCTAATGGAGCGGGTTATGCCCTAAGGCAATATTGATGTGTGCATAGATTCGTAGAATTGTTTTTAGTGCGCAACAGTCAAAAGTGAACTAGCCTGGCACAAGCCTCACTTTTGATACAAGGAGCACCAAACAATATTACATACTTAGAGGCATTTAAGTGACCTCAAAAGAATCTGGTACCTAAAACATTTCCTGTAATTGTTGCTTGAATTTGCGGCACAGCAGTTGTTATTATGGATTTCACGATTTTAAGGATGTGACCTGAACACCTTGCTAGAGCGTTGAGTGCACTGGTTGGGTGCAGAGTAAGCCGACATTTAATAGTCTGCAGTATCATTTACAGTGAGGCAACAGCTCTTTTACTGCCTTGGATAACATGGGTGCAGTGCAGTTCAGCCAGTATCAAATTCATCGTACCAAACAAAATAAGAGTCCACACTCCACACCAAGTAATCATATGCACTTTTAGACTGCAACAGGCGATCTGTTATCTTGATTCTTGCATTTACTTTCAATGCTGAACTGACATCACACTATCTCTGTCGCTGTCTCGAAGTGCATAAATTTATTTGGCGATTACTCTAGTTCAAATATTTACATTTTAAGTCAATCTACTTTAGAAGGTATTCAAACAGAAAACAGTGATTAATTTGAGCCCGCTGAGCTAAGAAGTTCTTTTTAAAGTCGGACTGGTTATGATAACTTCCCATCTGTCTGCAACAGACGCGCCCTTCTAATCAGGACATTCACTGGTCACTGAGCTGCACATTCAGGAGGAAATACTCCAAAATGCTTCATTAGTTATTTTTCGATTTGCATCCAAGAACTGCCGACAGTTGAAATTAACTAGCTAAAAATGAATTGAAGGTAAAAAGAAGAAACAAATGTAACAAACCTTGACAGCAGTTGTAGAGTGTGCCATACTTCGTAGCTTTTCCTGCTGTACGAGGTAGTCTCTATGCTTCGTATCATTTTTGGCCGAATTGGATCCTACTCTTTTGTCAGGATTCATATTAGAAAAGCTCTAGTGGTTCATGATAAGGACTAAAAGGGGAAAAACCTTAGAGCTTACGAAGAAAGACGTGGATACGATTTGAGGAAGTATGAAAATCAACACTGAGAGGCGGAAATCAAGTGAAGACTTGTGGAAAAACATAACTTCTTTGAAACGATGGCTAGTAATGAAGGGGACATTTAATTGAAACAAAACCACAGTTACTTCATAATGATAAACTCAAAATTTTAGACAAGGCGACAAGGACGTGATGAAATTTTTACGGTTATGTTTTGATGTTGTTCGTTCATTGATGACGTAATTCCTTGTCTCTGGTAATTCCACAACACACTTTTCGCGATGTCTGGCGGAGAAGATTAAAACTAGATCCAATTAATTACCGCGTACTTTAAAATTAAAGTCGTGTACAAAATTATTTCCCTTTATGGCAGCTGTTTACATGGGAGTGATTAATTTTTATAGTGAAAAAATACAAACATTAAATTTATTTAAAAAATGACAATTTCCAGTAAGAATGTGAACTATGCAAAACGATAATCCGGGTATCGGAACTTGCCTGTTTTGAAAACGCCTTCAATTGCGGCGTGATACCTCACGCATTCCGGAGAGTTCAAATAGTTGTATCATTGCGCCTTATAAATGCGACGGAAGATTGCAATTGAAATTCTCCATGCCCGCTGGCCTTTTCGATTTCCGTTAACGTTTTTGCAGTCATGAATGCGCTTAAGTGCGCTTCAGCTAGAATTGTATTTAGCAAATGCGTGGTTTTTCAACGAGGATTAAAAATAAACGAGTAGTACGGAATATAACAAAAGAATATGAACTATGCAAAACGATATTCCGGGTATCAGAACTTGGCTGTTTTGAAAACGCCTTCAAATGCGGCGTTATACCTCACGCATTCCGGAGAGTTCAAATAGTTGTATCATTGCGCCTTAGAAATGCGACGGAAGATTTAAATGGAGATAGCTCCACGCACGCTGGGCTTGTTGATTTCCTCTGAAATTTATGCAGTGGTGAATGCAAAGCTGAAATTGTATTTACAAATGACTGGTTTTTCTACGAGGATTATTATTAAACAAGTGGTTAGAAATGGAAACAAAAGAATATGAACTATGCAAAACGATAATCCGGGTATCAGAACTTGGCTGTTTTAAAACGCCTTCAAGTGCGGCGTGACACCTCACGCATTCCGGAGAGTTCAAATAGTTGTATCATTGCGCCTTAGAAATGCGACGGAAGATTGCAATTGAAATAGCCTTCATACACGCTGGCCTTATCGATTTCCGTTAACATTTTTGCAGTCATGAATGCGCTTAAAAGCGCTTCCGCTAGAATTGTATTTAACAAATGGGTGGTTTCTATGGGAGGATTATAATTAAAGAAGTGGTTAGAAATGGAAACAAAATAATATGAAGTATGCAAAAAGATTATTCCGATAACCGGCATCCCCCGAGAAATTTTAGAATTTATACGACTAATTGGACGCATTGCGAAGCTTCCATAAAGAATTTTTCCATCAATTTCTGCGGAATAATTTTTTTTTTTTTTTTTTTTTTTTTTTTTTTTTTTTGGGGGGGGGGGCATATGATACTATTTTCAGTTCTATGAGGGCAAGGCCCCCCTGGACTCGCCCTTCGTTTGTGTATGCCAAGGGAGTTGCGCCATGAGCCATTGAAGTCGAGGATGCCCAGACTGGAGACCCTTAGCATCTGACGACGGAAGAAAATGAAACGCAGTTACTAAAAATATCCCTCTGTACTGAAAATCTTGAAAATCAATAGACGTTTTCCAAAAAGTATACTTCTTTGAAAATCTAAGAAGAATTCCACAGTGCCCCAGCGTGTTTCTGAAAATCTATTCACCTTTTGCGAAATTTTTAGGGTAAATTTTTCACTTTTTCTTACGAAACAAGGGTTGCACGAGAGTTCGTAGTGGTTTTTCACGGGTAACACGGGCCCCGATACCAGGGACCCAGTATCCTCCCCCCCCCCCNCCCCCCCCCCCCCCCCCTTGTGGCGGGCCTGCTCACTGTCTACTGAATGTATCAAAGTTTAAGAAGCGTGAAACATGTGTGTGTGTTTTTCGACTGAAATCTGTCCTCACTCCGCGGTATGTTTGTGGTCTATGCGTCAAAATTGAAGTCGAATTTCAAGTGGACGGTATATTAACTCACTATCTATCGGCTTCATCAAAGTTTATGGAGCGTGATATATCTCTGTTAGTCGAATAAATAATTATTCGCGCTCCCCGGCACGTCTGTTGCCTATGCGTCGAAATTGAAGGCGAATTTAAAGTCGACGAATTCTTCGAATAAGTTCACGCAAATTTCATTGGCTTAATTGATGTTCATGGAGCGGGATTTGCTGTGTTCGTCTTCTCAAAAGGCAACCCTTGTCTCTAAAGCAACTTAAGCTATAACTTTGGCGTCACTTTAAACTGTACACTCTGCCCGCCGATTGTTTTTGCTCCCTTTATCCTTTTTTCCTTTGCTCCCTACTATTTTCATCTCCTCTTTTTCCTCTTCGTTTTTTGTCTTCTCCCATCTTAGAGTTCCAGTGGCGTGGCATGCTTCACGATATATCGATTAACCTGGCATCTAAATCTATGAAAAATGATCGATACACAGGATGTTCGCAACGAGTACCTTGATAATCGATTCTCTACCATAGCTTCAAATGGGGATATATCGATTAATCGATCATTCACGCCTCGCCACTGTAGCGCTCCTGTTGCGCCTTCTCAAGGGTCTTTTTTTAAATCCTTCAGATTTTTGAGATGAACCAAAAGTAATCGTCTTGATATATATTGGTTCATCGAATGTTGTTCAGTTATTTATGAGACCAATATAACCTTAAGGATGAACCATAGAGTTGTGGAAACAGTATCAAAGTTGTCTTTTCAATCATTAGTACATAAGTTCATCTTCATTACAAGTTCTAGTTTTTTGTTTTTAAAAATAATTAACAGATTGGAAGGGAATTATTTTTACAATTTTATGCTAGCAGTGTTGAGGTTAAGTCACAAACATTTGACTCGTGCGTCAGGTATTTTTTAAAAAATGAATTAAAACAACTTCTCTTGGTAAGAGCTTATTTTATATCTTGCGCAGTTTTCGTGATAGCATAGCTCGGACTTAAATAGTCGGCGTTTTTAACGTTTGCTGCCTCAGGGTTCTGAAGAACATGTGTCCCTCCAAATTAGTTTGGGTAACTTCCGCGATACTGGAGGTTAAGAGCTCTGTTTCCAAAATTCTGCAACAAAAGGGACGGTTAATTTTAATCAATACGCTCGTTGGTATGGGTGACTTTGATACTATGCTGAGCGATTGCGACGAGACTTTAAAAACATGCATAGTGACATGCGTGAACAGAAATAAAATAAAATAGGAGGCATCTCCGAAAGTATCGCAATCAGTACAAGCTTCTGATGCAATCGTGTTTGCTCAATGGATGCTCTTGTTGCATGTACGCGGAATTGAAGGGGCTTCTGCAAACTGCAAAATGCGTATCCAGGTTTGAGACAATGCAGACTTCCCGCCATACCTTATTTTTTAAGTGGAAAAATTATCATCGTTATTCTGCGAAACCTTTCTGGATTTGTCTCCTCTGTGTAAAACATATTCTGTGCCAATATCGTCACGTTAAGCTTGTAAACTTAGACAGTACACGTGCGTTAAAATCCAGAGAACTAAAAATCTCCACACAGAGTGCTGTACTGATGGTGGGTCCAATTAGACAGGAAACGCGTCTGCAGTTGCCTTCCTGAAGGGTCATAACTAGTGTTGCACCAAACAGCTTATCTCTTTGAGAGAAAATTGTGCTCGAATGAGCTATTTTTCTCTGTTCCAGTTCAGTGGCGAGGCATGAGTGGTCGATAATCGATATTTCTTCATTTGAAGCTATGGTAAAGAATCGATTATTAAGGTGCTCGTAGCGAACACCCTGTTTATCGATCCTTTTTCATAGGTAAATGGCAGCTCAATCGATATATCGCAAAAGCACGCCACGCCTCTGTTCCAGTTTTCTGGATTTTAACGCACGTTGCCTATACATTTCCGACTTACTGTCTATACGGTCGTGCTAACGCAGAACGCCGTACGAACATTCGAGAGTTGCCAAATTCCCTTCGATAGGATGTTTATTTTTGAGTGAAGATATGTACATTATTCCCTGGAAGTTTCAGGAACTTTAGGTGAAATTGCGAACAAAATTATCTGAACAACTGGAAGGAAAATATTCAAAAATTTACCAGGAAAAGCGTGTTTTATCAAAGGAAATTTGGCAGCGCCTGAAGGCTCATACGGCGTTCTTCCTTAGCACGGCAGTATGTGACTCGCGCGTCTACCGCAATCAGTTTGTTGTAAACTTACCTTCAATAGTTTTTTTCTTTTTTGGATGATGTTGAATAGCCTCTTGAAAACATTTATGGGCTTCTGAAGTATCTTCAAGTTTAATCAGAGCCCGCCCTTTGTACAAAAGTGCCTTTAAGTTATGCTGATCCACCTTCAGAGCCCAATCGCAATCCTCGATGGCCCGTTCGAACAACCCGAGATGTAAATAAGTAAGAGCTCTGTTTGTGAATATTAAAGGATTCTCCTTCGTGCAGGCTGCTGCCTTTTTTGTAGAAACATAAAAATTAAGGTACAAAATATTTGGTCATGGTAGACTTGGTCAATGGTCAAAGACTCATTAATAAAGCATTGGAAAAGGGTCTCGTTGCAAACTTTTGCCGAAGTAAAAAGAAAAGTTTTGTCAAACGGATCCTAACTTTACAACTTCTGTACAAAATCAATAATTTTTGAGCTTTTCGGAGAGATAATAATAATACGGCAAAGACTTATAATGTGACAAAAACGAGTCACTCGTGTTTCAGAACTCCACCCAAAATTCAAAATGGCCGTCGTAACTTGTCGCAGTCTTTAATTTAATATAAACTACAGAACAAATACAATTTTTCTGGCATCTTTCCTGCTTTGCCTCTTAAAAGGAATTTTATGTACTCATAAGAAAGAAGGCAGTTTGCAATATGAAGAGAAACTGCAACTTATTTCAGTAGTATCGCAAAAAGTTACATTAGAGAAACCCCTTCAATTACTAGGCTTGCAACATATCCTACATAACGATTCAGCGGCAATAATTTTACCATGCAATCGCAATATATTATGACCTGTGCTTCTTAGTTGGATAGGACTGGTGCACTGAATATGGCGGTCGTATGCAGGTCGACTTTTAGTAATCTTGTGACGATAACCTTTGACCTGCATGGTAAAACGCAACGGGGAAAAGGATTTTGATATCCAAAATCTCCGCTACGCGAAAAACGAAATCGTGCTGCGTTGCACTCATAATATAAGTGAGTGAGCATCGAGACAAATCAATTTTGCTAAAATACTAGTTTGGCTTTAAATCGAGGACCGGAACAAAACACGCATCTGCGATAGCTATTCCCGAAAAGGTTTTCGGAAAACTTTACTTAGAGCTAAAAATATCCAGAAGTGAAATATGTGCAGAGAAATGTCGCGTATAGGATTTGTCAAATTTGAAAGTTAATTTCTGCTCGCGGATATTTTTTGCTATAATTCAGCGCTTCTTAAAGTAGTTATTCGAGAATAGGAAGCTAAAATGAACCGCGTTAGTCAGAAAGGAACCAAGCCACATCGGCTACTGTCAACTTTAATTGGGCAATTTAATTTTTTACATGAAATCGGTTTTCCGGATTTTGGTGCAAATTTCAGTAAATTTGCTGCATAAAAGAAGCGAATTCCTAAAATTTTTTTATCGAATCCGAAAAACGATCTCTTGTAAAAAATTAAATTGCCCAGTTAAAGTTGGTAATAGCTGACGTGGCTGGTTCCTCTCTGCTAAACGCGGTTCAAATGTATACTGTACTTCCAGGCCTTAATGAAAATTTTAAATGAAACCAGAATAATTTAGAAAAGCATGTTCGATACTTTAAGCTTTGCTTATTTCCGGCGTAGGTTAATCACATGGTGGCAATTTCATGGTGTGAAAAATTCAAACCTGGTTGTACAAATGAAGTGCTTTTTCATAGTTTTTCTCTCTGAACGCCTTATTGCCTCGCGTTTGGAATCCTCTAGCCTCTTCATTTTTCATCCTTTTGTCATCGGTCCTCTCCTTTGCGTCTGCCTCAACTTTCGCCATGAACATCTCTGTAATTTAAAGATCTATTTTAGTAGAAATCGGCAGGACCGGATTAAAGGGGTGACCACATGGGCCGCGGCCCATGGCGGCAAAATTTAGGGGGCGGCAAATTTTGCAATCTTTTTGAATGTAGGTATCAAGAAAAGAGAGAGAAAAATCGGACTCAGAAAATAAATTACAAACTAGAAAAGGCGACAAAATCTCTCATTTCCCGAGAGAAAAAGTAATTTCTAACTTTGTCGTCTTCCGATGATACAAGAGACAACACCTTTAATTAGTCGAGTTAAGAGAGAAACCAAACACGCAATTTAACCTGAAACGGAGCGGCGCGGCGGTCGGCATGAAACACATAGCGCCTACAAGACTGCATGAATACTTCACGCATTGCGCCAAACAGTGTGGTTAGCAGCGATCGGCGGGAAACGCATAGCGCCTACAAGACTGCATGAATACCTCACGCATTGCGCTAACACAGTGCGGTCGGCGCGGCGGTGGAAGTTAAAATTTTTAACCACATTTATGTTTGTTCATTCATAATTTTTTCGTTCTTTTTTATAAATGGAGGGCCTTGTCCAAACAGGGATGGGTTTAAAGAACTGAACTTTTGTTACTATTGACAGGGCTTTTACAAAAAATGTGCCCAACACGAGTAAACGCGTCTTATACACCCCTCCCCCACCGGCACGTTCACTTGATGGTTTTTATAGATCGTAACAGACGGATCACACGGGTGAGATTATATTGATATCGATTGGTTCAATATGTAACCACAGCCTCAACAGTCAATTTAGAGATCTGAGGTAACGGATCTTACGTGATCGAATTTTTATTTTCTCGAGTACCAAATGGCAATGAAAAGTGAAATTGTTAGGAATTTTCTCATTTCCAGCTTTTCCAAATTAAATCCTAAAATTTTTGTTTGAGGTTATGTTCTACTGTTTTGAACCAAACGATACATCGAACCACTATCGAATACGATCTAATGATGTTTCAAAACAAATGAGAAGGGGGCGGAAAAATACAGGCGGCCCATGGGCGGTATGTAGGTAAATTCGGCCCTGGAAATCGGACGATTTTTCTCTGGCTGGTTCAAAGACTCAGTAAAACGAACAAATCCTTGACGTTCTGAAAAACAATTTTTGCGGAATCTAATTGCCTTCATTTACCCGTCCAGACCAAAAGCTTTACCGATTAGCATGCAAGTTCGTAGTTGTATACCGAAAATCTGACTGATTGTCAGATTTTCGGTTCAGTAATTCAGATTACGAAAAATGTTATGGTGTTTCTTTACTTTCCAAGGGTATTCTTTGAAAATTTTCACGCTTAATTAATTGATAATATTTACTTACGTAATAAACTCGGATCGGATTTTAAGGCATTCCTATCGATTGCTTTTAACGTAAGGTAAGTTACGACTCTGATTGGTCTATATCGGTCGTAAACCCGGGGGAGTTGATCTTGATTTCAGTGGCGAGGCGTAAATGATCGATCATCGATAGTTCCCCATTTGAAGCTATGATATAAAGAATCGATTATTGAGGTGTTCGTAGCGGAATCCATGTTTATAGATCCTTTTTCATTGGCTTAAATGGCAGATTAACCGATGCATCGCAAAGCGCGCCACGCCTCTTCTTGCTTTATGTGTAAATTTTTTATATCGATGCCGCAATCACACGCTGAATTTGGCAGCTGAATGTGGCAGTCAACAGTCAGCGCTCAACAGCTGAAATGTTACTAATGGACCACTAGACAAGGTACGAATTTAAGCAATCTGATACATGTTTCTTAACCAGAATTTCACGTAAAACACGATTCGCTCAACGAAAATCACTGAAACTAACTCCTAACGAAGATATTATCGTTTTTATTTCACATTGGTTACGAGGAATTTGAACTGCCCGCTCTCAAGAAACTCAAAGCTCTACGTGGGTCAAATCGCTCACTACAACGGTTTCAGAAAGCTTCTCAATCGAGCAATGTTCATTTTCCACCATGTGTTGTTCAAACTATAGGTAAGCAATTTGCTATAGCTGAGCCAAAGCGTCAAGATTGAGGTTGCCAGATTTTTATACAGCAGAGACTGTCATAATAACATTCAGCGCGCGATGTGAATCACGTAGAGAATTGAGTTTTCATGAGCGGGTGGTTTGAATTCACGTATCAAGAATCGTTAAATATCTTTGGAAGGAGTTGAATTCGGTAATTTTCGTTGTGCGCGTCGTATTCTACGTGAAATTTTAGTTACGAATCATGTATCAGAATGCTGAAATTCGTACCTTGTCTAGTGGTCCATTCTAGTTCCTTTCATCCAATGTGTGTCAAATCTATTTGAATAGTTCAGACAAATCCGAAATTATTCGTCGCTGAGAATCGTTGCTGAA
The DNA here is from genome assembly GCF_001854935.1 of Bemisia tabaci. Classification (NCBI taxonomy): domain Eukaryota; kingdom Metazoa; phylum Arthropoda; class Insecta; order Hemiptera; family Aleyrodidae; genus Bemisia; species Bemisia tabaci. The sequence goes on from NW_017547098.1 coordinate 4,167,026, forward strand.
TTTTGCGCGTGACGCGCAAAATTCAGGCATCGGGCCGATGACTTACACATTCAAGCCACATTCAGCTCCCACATTCAGCGTGTGATTGCGGCATAAGCTGTATTACAAAGTATTGAAACTAATAGCAGAATAAAATGAAAATATTGATTTTTAGAGGGCAAAATTTTATTGCATCATACCTTTTGAGATTGGCTCATCGTTGGAGGACGTACCCATTTCATCAAATGCTTTTTGATTTATAATTGTTCTGTTTTGAATGGTCTTCAGTTTTAGGCCGTCCATCACTTCGGGACATTCTCCTTTGAGAAAAGCGTCTGCCTTCTTCAAGGCCTCTTTGGCACTCGGCTCATCGGACGAACTGAGATCTCGCAAAATTTCACCTGTCAACATAAAGCGTACAACTTCCTTACTATACTGGAAAATATAATTGAAATATCTGATGGATTATCGAGTACATAAATCATTTTTGTTGTCAAATGTATCTTACCATACACTGGAAAAAAAACACATTGGATCTAGAGTCCACACTCTTGAAAACATCGACAAGAAAAAATACTCTTGATTCAATCAGATTTAAGTTTAAATCAAGAACCAAGCCTCTTAATTCGAGCGAATTTCCTTTGATTTAAGCTTAAATCTGATTGAATCAAGAGCCCTTTTTCTTGTCAATGTTTTTAAGAGTCTGGACTCTTTATTCAATGTGTTTTTTTTGCCAGTGTATTATTGGTTTCGATCATATTTAGATTATAATAACGACATCTACGGAGATATAGATGGTGAGCTAATGGGAACTACGTGCATTTTGGTCAACGTCGTAGAATTTGCGTATAATTTAATCCCAATGAACAAAAAGCCAACGTTTTAACGCACTGTATTTCGGAAGATTTATCAAAGCGAGACCGAAACATGTCTACAGAAATCTTGATGGCTTTATTGTTATGTTTCTTCTTTTCATTTTTTTTCCTCATACGAATTTTTTTTCTCATCAGTTCCCTATAAACAGACTGAGAGCGGTTTCAGTCGCTCTTGTGCTTACAGAAAGTGTACATGCGCATTTTAATCCGACAGTTTTGAACTCTGAAAATAATAGCAAAATAACATTTTGTAAAGTAGATATTCTATTGAGGGCCCGCATTACATTCTTAGCGCCTGAACAATAGTTGGCACCCGAAAAGTAAGCGCTGTCAAGGAGGGGGGGTACCCCAGACTTTCTCAGCCCCCCTACCCCCCCTCCCCCACCTATTTTCGATAATGAGGATGACAGATATGTGAGAGATACCGGGGAAAATATTTAAAACCCACTTTTGAAAAATCATAATTTTGAACATTTTTGAGGTGCTTATTGCAACAATATTGACGCCGAAATAAAACTGGAGTTGGAAAGTAAAAGGTGACAAAAGACACGAAGAATTACATTTTAATAAACAGTTATCGACGTTTCGGAGAGAAGGCCTAAACATTTTGCGCCTATCAGAGTGTAACAGTTTGACAAAGTTCGCAAAAAGGCGTGTCTCTTGAACGGATCAAATAAACTAGCATCCTTTCCGTTATTTCTTTGAGGACGAATCGGGACCCACCAAGATTATAATACATTTGAAAGAACTTTTGCAAATAGTGTTTACAGTCTTCATTAAGGTTTTCCGACTAAATGCGAGACAATGTACTTCATGAATGTTCGAAAAGCGGAGGACTCTGCACAGTAACTTATGATGCAAATATTTTAACGCTGGTGTGAGCCGTGAGGTATCGCACGAAACGGAAGGCGTTTTTGACTTGTGACAACAGTTTGACATAGCTCACCATAATAACTCGTGCCTAGCATACGGATCATACAAGCCCGTATCCCTCCCATCAGTTCTTTGGCCGAGCCAGGACCTACCAAGATACAATATATTTGATAGAACATTTGCAAATAATGCTGACAGTTAACACAAAGGCTCCATTCCGACCAAATGTCAAACAACATACTTCATAAATGTTCGGAAAGTGGATGAGGAATTTGTACGGCAATATATGATACAAATATTTTAACTCTGGTGTGAGCGGTGGAGTATCGTTACGTGAAGTTGAGTACGTAATGTTGGCACAAACTCCAATTTGATTTCTTCGCTTTGATCGTGTGTCCGAGCTCAGCGCTAATGAGCATCAGCACAAATATTAGATGGACTAATAGACTGAAGATCACCACAGTGAAAATGAACGATCATTAACTCACCAATAGCATCAACTTTGCAGTTAAAATTGTCAAATTCTTCCTCTAAAAGTGTGTTCGAAGCCATTTTTCATCCAATGCGCACTTCGGTTTGTAATAAACAACAAAAAGTTACCATGACAACGTGGCAATGGCTGGACTTGCCTGCTATCCAAATAGGTGCCCGGCGTATTTGCTAATGCCGCAATCAGACGCTGAATTTAGCAGCTGAATGTGGAAGTCAACAGTCATCGCCCAACGGCTGAAATTTAGCAAATTCGAGTTATTTTCATCCGGATGTGTATTAAATCTACTCGAATTGTTCAGACAAATTCAAAATTGGTCCGATGGTTGCTGAGAATCGTTGCTGAATTTTGCGCGTCACGCGCAAAATTCAGGCATCGGGCCGATGACTTCCACATTCAAGCCACATTCAGCTCCCACATTCAGCGTGTGATTGCGGTGTAAGGCTATCATGCAATGTAAACGATGCAACACCTCAATATCCAAAATGGTGATTAATTTTTAGCGCACGATGTCTTGCAGTAAAACTCAATAAATGAAGGGGCGAAGAAAAAAGGAGGGGAAATGTGTCTTTTTCGAAAGTTTGCAATATCTTGAGTCAGATGACATAAACGAACTCCAAACTCGTCCAGAAATGGACTAAATTCGATACAATTTCAATTAAATTTAATTTTGCTGCAACTACAATTCCTAGCTCAATATCGAAACGACGTATGTACCATCTCGACGGTGTAAGTTGGCAATCACATAACTCGGTTTGCGACGTCGCAGACTTCCTATCATACTTTAAATTTTAAACGGAAAACTACTCAACGGTAATTCTTTAAAACTTCCGTGATTTTTCTTCTATGTGCGAGGAAAATTCTGCAAAAACTTCAAGGAATCATGTCCATTTGTTCTCCTTTAAAAAAATAACATAGTGGCGGAGATTTTCAGACACCGCAAACGAGTTATGTGATTGCCGACTTACACCGTCGATCAGTTTCCTAATACACATAAGTGTTTTTTAAGGATAAGCCAGAGATTGAAGTTCTTTCCTCCGAACGGAACGTTTGGCTCACTCGATTACATTGCTTAGAGTGTCGGCGAGGGTTCTCCACAACATATTGTCTCCGATCGCGGCGCCTGTGAGAAGCCTTCATGGATGGATACGCAACCACGGTCGAGGTTACCTCCAGCTCCTCGATTGTTGAATCGTTATCGAATGACCTTGATCGATATATAGCATTGTTAAGATAGGGATCTATCGATCAGAAGCATTCGATAACGATTCAACAATCGACCCGCAGGAGACGTGCCGTGAAGTCATCTTGACGTCATGCAATTGATCGTTGTTTTTCACCGACACGTACACTATTTCACGGTTTCGTTGATGTGTCCCATGCCTCTTCTTCTCTCGATCAAAGACACTCCGTCTGGGGTCGCCTAAGGACGGTTATGAGATTTCACGCTACCTCAAAACCTCGAGATCCCTCGGCCAAACTTGACCTCCGAGCTCGATCCACGAGAAAAATGAAGATCAATAACTAATTTAAGGTGATTCGATGGACGACATATTTTGCGTCAGAAAGACATGCGATATATCGTCACCTTCCAGGCAAAGTATCACAAGCGCCATGCGACGTTTAAAAATTTCCGCCGCCATTTTATTTCTTTACTGAGAAATTGTTGGTTGAATCTGTTTGGAAATTTCACTAAATTTTATCGGCAGCACAAAGAAAATTCAGTGAAATTTTCGGACAGCTTCGTTGAACAATTTCTCTGTAAAAAAATAAAATGGCGGCGGAAATTTTTAAACGTCGCATGCCGCTTGTGATACTTTGCCTGGAAGGTGACGATATCGCATCAATTGGTTCCATTTTTTCAGCTACTCGTCATTTTTCTCGAATTTTGAGATCGCAATTCTGTTGTCAGGAGACTAAAGCACTCACTTACCAATTTTAACAAATAAATTCAACGTAATAAAGCCGTGGTTTTTTAGAGAGAAAATATCGCATTCGAGTGCAGTTTCGATATCAGTATCGAATGCGATGTTTTCTCTTTAAAAAAACCACGCCTTTATTACGTTGAATTTATTTGTTAAAATTGGTAAGTGAGTGCTTTAGTCTCTTGACGATAGAATTGCAATCTCAAAATTCGAAAAAAATGACGAGTAGCTGAGAAAATGGAACCAATTGATGCGATTTATCGCATGCCGTTCTGACACAAAATATGGCGTCTATCGAATCACCTACAGCTCCTTCAACTTTCATTCCTTTTCCCATTTAGTACGTGCGTCAAAAGCAGTTAGCAATCCGCGGCAATTTGGACACACCTTGGAGGTTGCCTCGATAAACAGGGCCGGATTGAGGGGGTGGCCACATCGGCCGCGGCCCATGGCGGCAAAATTAGGGGCGGCAAATTTTGCAATTTTTTTAAATGCAGGTACAAAAAATCAGATTCAGAAAAAAATTACAAACATGAAAAGGTGACAAAATCTCTCATTTCCTGAGAGTTCATTAATTTCTAATTTTGTCGTATTTCGGTGATACAAAAGACTGCGCACCTTTAATTAGTTGATTTAAGAAAGAAACCAAACACGTAATTTGGCCTAGAGCGGCGCGGCGCAAAGAGAAATGATGACGAGGACTTGAGATGAAAAGGAGAAGCCCTCGACGCGGCGCGGCGGTCGGCATGTAACACATATTAGCGCCTACGAGACTGCATGAATACTTCACGCATTGCGTCAAACACAGTACGGTCAACAGCAGCGGTCGGCGCGGCGTGAAACGCACAGTGCCCACAAGACTACATGAATACTTCACGCATTGCGCCAAACACAGTGAGGTCAGCGCGGCACGGCGCCGGCGGAGGTTTTTAATTATTAAACCACATTTATGTTTGTTCTTTCTTAATTTTTTAGTTCATTTCTTACAAGTGAATGGCCTTGTCCCCACAGAGATAGGTTTTCGGAACTGAACTTTTGCGCGAAGTTCTGTGAACTTCTGCTAGTAGTGTTGACAGGGCGTACGCAAAAAATGTGTCCAACACGAGTGAACGCATCTTATGCACCCTTCTCCCTCCGGCACGTTCACTTGATGGTTTTTATTGATGTTTCAAAATGAATGAGAAGAGGGCCGCAAAATACAGGCGGCCTATGGGCGGCAAGTGGGTAAATCCGGCCATGTCGATAAACCCAGTGGTGTGGCGTGCTGTGCGATATATCGATTGATCTGCCATTTAAACCTATGGGAAAAGATCGATAACGAGGTGTTCACAACGAACGCCTTAATAATCGACTTTTTACCATAGCTTCAAATAGGGGAATATCGATAATCGATCATTCACGCCTCGCCACTGGATAAATCGTATCGATATTTCATGTGAGGAAAGATTTAATTGATAATGGATTTTGAAAGTACGGAACCGACTCGGAGCGCCTTCACTTCCTAGGATACTCTACGCCACGCAGTTACTTCAGTTGCCTATCGGACCCAAACCGAACAAAGGACTGATTTCATTACACGTTTTAATAGTAGGTAAAATGTATCAAGAGCTACCATACACTCGGGGAGAAGTCGAAGAGAAGAAGTTTCTTTCCACTCAGTCAAAATAATCAACATTTCTTCATTTTACTCAGAATAATGGTAAAACAAGGCTGACAAAAGACAAGGAAATACACTTCGACGGTGAAACTACCAAACCACGTATCTCGTTTGCGGTGTTTAAAAATCTACGCTCACATTTTATTTTTTTGAAGTAGAACAAATCAATATCATTCCTTGAAATTTTCACGGAATTTTCTTCGCACAAAGAGGAAAAATCACAAAAATTTTCAAGACTGGATGTTAAGTAGTTTTTCATTTAAAAAATAAAGTATGACAGGAAGTCTGCGACGTCGCAAACCGAGATACGTGGTTTGGTAGTTTCACCGTCGACTTTAGATTGAGATCGAAATCGGCAAAAAGTAGATACCTCAAACTTTCTTTGCGTTATTTGTTATCCTCATGAGTGGTTTCACGATAACTGGAATAGTTTTGTTGCCGTAACAGACAACACATTTTTCGGTCATATTTTTAGTAGTAATGATAATCACTGGATTTTTTTTTTGCATTTACACGTTTTAATAGTAAAATGTACCAAGTTCTACCATATCGACGGTGAAACTACCAAACCACGTATCTCGTTTGCGGTGTTTAAAAATCTACGCTCGCATTTTATTTTTTTAAAGTAGACCAAATCAATATCATTCCTTGAAATTTTCACAGAATTTTCTCCGCACGAAGAGGAAAAATCTCAGAAATTTTCAAGACTGGACGTTAAGTAGTTTTTCATTTAAAAAATAAAGTATGACAGGAAGTCTGCGACGTCGCAAACCGAGATACGTGGTTTGGTAGTTTCACCGTCGATATACACTCGGGGAGGAGTCGAGGAGAAGACGTTTCTTCCCACTCAATCAAAATAATCAACATTTCTTAATTTTACTCAGAATAATGGTAAAACAAGACTAACAAAAGACAAGGAAATACAATTTAGATTGAGATCGAAATCGGCAAAAAGTAGATAACTCAAACTTTCTCTGCGTTATTTGTTTTCTTTATTGTCTTTGTTCTTGTTCATTTGTTTTTATTGCTATTGGTGAAGGCCTGATGGATTTTCGGAGTTTCACACCTGTCCATACTCTCGCTGTACAGGCACTTTACCAAACTCCAAAAACGTGCGCTAACATGTCGGTTGCAATTCTCGCGGGAAAATGAGCAATGAATGATCATGGGTTTTTCGGCTGCTATATCAAGAGCGAGAAAATTTATTCAGACGCTGAATCTGCAAATGTCGAAGCAGATGGCAATACAAATTCGTTTATTAGAATATGGTATCTGAGACGCGGGCCCCGGGATGCTCCTCAAATAAATTGGGAGTTAACGAATTCAGATGCAAATGGTATCTCAGCTGGAGATCGGAGGGCGTCATTTCGGATCATGAAAATGAGACAATGAAGCGGCGAATTAGCCGTTGCGGCGGTCGATACGCTCCGAACAAAAGGTGGAATGCGTCAGGTTAGGGAAAGAGAAAAAATTAATAAATAAAAAAGAAGTTAATTTGCTTGATCATTGTTCGAATTGGAGGCAGTATGAAGGTCATTTTTCCCCTCGGCATCCTCGATGTAGATAACTAGACCGCGATAAGAGGACCAGCAGGTGGAAAAGTGGGCGAAGCACAGGAGGGTAGGGACACTCAACAGGTAACCGTCGAAAAAATGTCTGGGAGGATGACGATGCGGTGATCGGCATGAAGGTAATTCATTTTTCGGGGGTCCGTTCGAGATTTCGGCCGGATTGCCTTCGCCGCTCGCTGCTTGTAGAGCGAGAACTATTTTGCATGGGCAGTGCCCGGGGGGGAGCGGGCGCTAGACAGGGGGTGGGGGGATGAGGGTGCCCCGTCTGGTCAGAAATGAAGAGTGGTCCGCGTCGAGAAAAAGGAAAAGGAAAGGGAAAGAGGAGGAAAAAAGAAAATAAGGCGAGACGGATCCGAGGCGGGAGCAGGGGCATAATTCAATGCGCGTCGGATGTTTTTCATTGTGAGCGCGACTTTTTGGTAATTCGCGTCGCGTGTCTTTTGTCTGAAAAATATTTCCAAATTCGGAGGATGCACATAACGAGCACGAGCCCCGGGCCCCCCGACCCCCCCGGCCGCCCGGACCCCCCGACGACACAGATTCACATTGCTCCGTGCTCCAGACAGTCGAGATAAATAACGAATAAGTAAAACAATACTTGCCCCGGGCGGCGGGGGGGGGCGGTGGAGGGAAAAATGCCGGTAAAAAATAAAGGAGGAGCAGCCGTGGTGCGTCTGGCTATGGGGTGGGCACGTGAAAATTCCACGAAAAAAAAGGAGTGCGCCTTGTTTTAAAATTCAAACGAGGAGCCGCATTAGAATTGCCGAAATCTCCGCCTAAATTATGTGCATGTCTGAGCTGTCTGAGTTTCGGCAATTCGGTTGGCCCACGGCACCCCCGCCGCGGGGGGCGGGCGGGGGCTCCAGACCGGCCCGCCGAGCCTCCGCGGGCCCGGTTCAATGAAATCTCATGTCTCGCTGCGCTGCACATCCACAATTCCGCGCCGTGCAAGTGGCGTAATGCTCACTTCAATTCGGTATTTAAATGACCCAGTTTCCCTGCCGTCCCCTGCATTGCCGCCCCGTCTGTCTGCCCTCTGTCTGACAACCTGTTCATGCACCTCCCCCCCGACCCCGAGTGAAAATAAATAAAAACCCCGGCCGACCTATCGTTGCAGCGCATGCAGCCCCTGTCGTCTCGTCTGTACCTGCGTTGCTTCATTTTTCTCGTTTTTTATTTTTATTATTTTTCTTTTCTGCCCGTCTCTTTTCCTCTCGGTACTTGCCTCCGCCTCCCTGCCCGCCGGAATTCATACCGTTGTTATTTTTACCCATCGTGTTTTCTTTTCGCGGCATCTTCCGCGTCACCCGTGAGGATGCACCCTTCTCCTCTTTCTGATTTTTCACATTACTGACCTTTCTTTCATCGTGTTTTAGTAACATCGATTACCCGCCGCCGAATTCGGGCTTGCCTCCACCTCCGTCCTTTTCCGCCGCGGGCCTGGCCCGTCCAGCCACCGCGCTCTCCTCCACGCCTTATCCTCGGATCACCGCTTCGTATCTCAGACACAGCACGCCGCGAGGGTTTTTAAGAGAGTACTTGTACCTGTATTTCAATTACGCTCCATCCATTACCGTACCCTGTTTTTAAGGAATGAGTTTATCTGCAAGGGTCGAGGTTTTTCGCTTTAATTAATGACCTTATGCAAAATTTCGGGAGGAGCAAGATTACGTCACGGATTTGGTTTGAAGTGGATTTTCAAGCTAAAAAAGACTGGAGATAGAGCTGCAGGCTGATTGTTGAGATTGATGGACAAAGCTACAGACCAAGGAAACAAAAAGGACATGGAGTGGTCCCATAGAGAAAAAAAAGGAGGTGTTTGCATCTAGAGGTTTGTTTACCCTGTGACGTAGGTCTGTACAACCTGGCCAGCGAAATCTGGAATTCGAAGTATGAAAAACGATAATTTCAGATTTTTTTGCTTAAATCAACTCATGATACAATTTCAAGCACTTTTAGTAGAATGAATTTTTTCCATAAATTTCACCATTTCCAAGAAAATCGATGATACACTCGTTGTACCGACCCACGTCATCCAAGATGCCCGAAATGCAAACACCTCCTTTTTTTTCTCTATGGATGGGTCCTATTGGTGGAAGCGAGTGGTTGCAATGAACAAAGGAGGTAGGCAATAGACTGCTTAACGACAACTCACGAGAGACCTGATAGTGAGTCCATCATTTCCTCCCTTAATCTATAAGAACCACCCATCTCAACCAATAGGATCGCTTCTTACTTCATAAGTCTAATTTGTCTTTAGCTTTGTCTATCAGTTTCCACAATCAGCCCGTTGGAATAGAGGCGGCAATTTACGGCAAGTTTTGTCTGAAGTAGGTTTCTAAGCTCAAAAAAAAAAAAAAGACTGAAAGTAGGGCTGAAATTTATAGAGCCGCACCGCGTTAGGCCGAGAGAGTCTACCCTCATAAACGCGCCTGGCGGATATCGACGGTGCAAGTCGGCAATCACATAACTCGATTTGCGACGTCGCAGACTTCCTGTCATACTTTATTTTTTAAATGGAAAACTACTCAACGGCAATTCTTTAAAACTGTCATGATTTTTCTTCTCAATGCGAAGAAAATTCTGCAAAAACTTCAAGAAATAATGTCAATTTGCTCTCTTTTAAAAAAATGACGTAGAGGCGGAGATTTTCAGACACCGCAAACGAGTTATGTGATTGCCGACTTTCACCGTCGATATAGGGCTGAAAGTATTAGCAGGGGTACCATTTCGTGTGGTCACTTTTGAATGCATAATCGACCAACCATCGATCACAAATCAAAGGTGAAATAGGGCGAAAACACGTAACTCAACGGCGATGTTTTAGAGTCTTATTCGCTACTTTCCTCATTATTCAAGAGAATCTTCTCGGAAATTTCTGAAATTTTTTCGGAAAACATACCTACTTATGAAAGGCTCAAAATCCTGATGTACGAAATGATTTTCCTCATGATGGACGGCAACACGTATTGGTGGCCGAAAAGAGAAACCAAATATATCTGTTTGCAACGTTGCAGACCTATACCTATAGTTACTTTAGTTTTTCTCTGGAAAACTATACCTAGTCAGCGTAAATTCTTGAAAACTTTCTTGATTTTTCTTTTCTACCAGCAGAATTTTCTGTTAAATTTCAAGCTATAATGTTGGTTTTTTATAATTGAGTGCGTTTTATAAAAGTAATGCACTTATCAACGCGCTCTATACGATCTACATGTACATAATAGCAACTTTTGGTAACATTTTGTCCTGTTTCAGTGGTGTAGAGTGCTTTGCAATATGTAGATTGATCTGCCACTTAAACCTATAGAAAAGGATCGATAAACAGGGTGTTCGCAACGAACACCTTAATAATAGATTCATCTGCAGCCACGTATCTCGTTTGCGGTGTTTCAAAATTTCCGCTTTTGTTTGAGTTTTTAGAAAAGAACCAATTGACATCATTCCTTGAAGTTTTTGCAGAATTGTCTTCGCACAGAGGGGTAAAACCCGGCAGTTTTTGAGAATTATCGTTCAGTAGTTTTCCGTTTAGAAAATGAATGACAGGAAGCCTGCAATGTCGCAAACCGAGATGCGTGGTTGTGGACTTCCACTGTCGATATCAGTGGGGCGTGGCGTGCTCTGCGATATATCGATTGATTTGCTACACTGAAAAAAAAACTCCGGCCGTGGGAGCCGTAATTACGGGCTATATAGAGCTACCGTCCGTTCCGGGCTCAAAGGCCGAAAATTCCGGCTGCTGGAGCCGTAGTTTCGGCCTCTAAACCCGGAGCAATCGAAGTTACGGCTCCAGCAGCCGGAATTTCCGGCCTTTGAGCCCGGAACGGACGGTAGCTCTATATAGCCCGTAATTACGGCTCCCACGGCCGGAGTTTTTTTTTCAGTGTATTTAAACCTATGGAAAAGGATCGATAAACAGGGTGTTCGCAGCGAACACCTTAATAATCGATTCTTTACCACAGGTTTAAATGACATAACAATCAATAGATCGCAAGTCACGCCACGCCACTGGTCGATATGTAAGATCATGATCTCTGGGCTATGGAACCGCATTTGCCTTGGCGGCTGCGTTTGGTGAGGAATCACCGGTTGCGTCAATTTGAATTGAAGGCGCGCGTTGCTTTGACTGCCGCGACAAAATGAACGCTAACAATAGTTGCTGCTCTCAGTGCAGTAGTTTTGAACTGTGTTACTATGCTTCATGTAATTACGAGTCATCTTAAAATGATTGCATGGAAAAGGTCCTCTCATAATAATTTTGACGCAGTTCTCAAGTAAAATAGAGACTAGCTACAATTCAGTGGACTGAGTTTAACAGAACAGAACCAAGTCAACATTGAACCGAGAAGTTTCATTCCTTTGAAATACTTTATGTAACGGATTAAGTTCAACATCAAATTGATTTTACGGTAACTGAATGTAAGAAGTAACTACGGTAAGAGTAAATTGACCATATTTAAAGAGGGTAGGAAAGCGTTGCATTGTAAAGCATTTTAAAGGGTTAATGAGTCACTAAACCGTGTGTTTTTTATTTAATATTCTGAAAGTACCATGTGAGTAGATTACGTGGTGATTTATTCCATGTTTTTCGAGCCAAAATCCCGGACAACTCAGTTTTTAAGAAGTGAAGGAATTTAAAACGCGCCAGAACGGCGGAAAAATGATGGAAGTGATGTACTGCGGCGGTTAAATCGCCATGTCCTCTATTTTTTCACTCATGCTTGTTACAATAAATCGTATTTCAATGTGGGGTTGTTGCTTGTTTACGACAGATAACGTGAATAAATTTTGATTTTTCAATTCTGAAGATTTATAAATCCGAATTTCCTATAAATGCAGTAGAAAGATATTTGACGAGAACTGTAGAAATCGGCGCTCGTCGCTGATTGGTGCCGGATGACATCATTCGGTTCGGCGCGAAACTGGGGTGTTTTAAATTTAAGAAAAAGTTGCGCATTTTTAACTACATATTCTTCGGTTTTTGAATTCCTTTTTCGCGTTTTGAATGTGCGCATTGTATTTTACGCTTCATTTCCCTTTGGAAAAATATATTCACAAGTCATAATTCGTTCATGGTATAGTGACACATTCTGATGAAAATATCGTAAATTCCAAGATAAGTTTATCGCAAAATTTCAGCATATACTGCTGTTTTTTTTTTACAAATATGTACTCCGACATATATTGAAATTGACCGTATATTTTCATGATATTTTTAGTAATTTTGGTTGCGCGAATCGTGTCCTACGTGAAATTTTGGTTAAGAGACATGCCATAGAATGCTGAACTTTGTACCTTCTCTAAAGACCCATTCACGCAATTTCAAGTACCTACTCTCTACTTCAATTTTTCCAAAAGTCACAGAGATGATGGTTTTGGCGGTGCGAGGCTTTTGGATCACCCCATGTCGTCATCAATTGCAGTGTTATTTGCTAAAAATGAACCATGCCTACTCACACTCACACCCTCGCAACAATCGTCGCAAACAGTGAGCGCAAGCTAGTGGGTCCCAGCCACGGTAGTGGCGAATAACTTGAAGCGCTTCGTTTACGTTTCCACATATAATGTTCCTGGACTACATTTATTAGCGCGTAGACCATTGTGTACGGAAGGAGGGCTCCGTGTACGAGTTGGTAACGACGCTGAATGTTGAGAAAGAGAGGCTAGACGGAAAACGGAGGAGCTAAATTCGGCCAGTTCAACCGAGGAATTCCGAAAATACCGCGCGATGCTGAAACACAGTTTAAGCCGTTTAAGATAAATTTAACTTTTTCAAGGTCGTGAGGAGTGATCGAAGACGGGGCAGAAGGGACAGAGCTCGGCATCCCGATCTGGAATTTTGAGCTGGAGCAGCCAATAGTGTCGTTCCTCTGGCGTTAGGTTGTATCTCGATCTCTGCATGAGCCTCAAAAAGCATGGATTTATATGTAAAACCGGGTTCACGTGGAAATTGACATACGCACTTACGTCAGAGGGGCAACGATATGCGGACAGCCTGTGAAGAAATACCTCAAGCTCTCTAGGTTGCCAGATAGGAGAGAGGTTTTTCCAAATCGGGGTAGACCCTCAGCCTTGACGCAGTACATTCCGGGTAAAATCGATGTGTTTTCAGTTTTAACAATTTGTTGGATTATTTGTGAAAAATCGACATTTTAGTCCCCAGATGAATCTTCAGCTTTCCTGCAATGCATTTTGGGTACGATCGACATATTTCAAAAAACCTTCAGGTGAATTATTTTGGGAAAACCTTTCCTGTCTGTGGATTCAGGAATTTTTGTGCAGAAAATCATCTTCCGAGGTCTTAAAACGAAGTCAACGGTCGTGTTTCCACTCAACTATCCCCATCGATATTGAAATCGGTTGAAAAATGGAAACAGTAATTTTGACTTTAGCTTAAGACTTCGGAAGATGATTTTCGACACGAACATTCCTTCATCATTTATCTAGAACCTAATTTCGATTTTCCTCAAATAATCTAGGTACCAAGCGGTTAAAATTTAAATATACCTAGAACCGAATGCATTGCGCAAAACTTAAGATCCACCATAAGGAATGTCACGGCCGAAAATTTCGGTACAGGTTTGGTTTAAGTTTATTTCTTTGTACAGATTTTTCTATTTAATATGGCATCGGTGGCATTGCATACTTTGCGATATATCGATTGATCTGCCATTGAAACCCATGCAAGAGGATCGATAAACAGGGTGTTCGCAACGAACACCTTGATAATCGATTCTTTACCATAGCTTCAAATGGGGAATTATCGGTAGTCGATCATTCACGCCTTGTCACTGTTTGGCTTCTGCGGTTTTCATGACGTCTAAATTTCAGACAGAGATCAAACCATGGCTTTTGGCTGACTTTCGCACCAGTCGCACACTCTTCGGCGTATTTTTTTCCAACTAAGAGCAGATTGGATTTTAATCAGTAGATCCGACTGTTTGTAAAATATACAACAACTGTTGGCAATACGTTTCTTGACTTTCTTTTTTCTGAAGAATTCTAGCAAAATTATCGTGGACTAGGGTATTTCCATCGGTATTATAGTAAGATCGGTGACTCCAAACTGGCATATATACAAAACAAAGCGGTAAAAGTATCATAAATATAATAAGTGTGGAGGGAAAAAAATTCCCTAAGCGGATGTATTAAAGTTTTAGCTTTATTCGATATTTTTTTCAATCCTGGAACCCATTTTGTGCTGGCTTGCTGCCACTTTCGAGTACTGATCGAAATAATTAATGCTGAACGAACTAATTTTTACTGGCATTGATATTCTTACAATAATCGACAGATCAATTTCGATGGTTATCGAACCACAACAATAGTACACAACTTTAATTTCACATTCTGTGCAGAGTCCAGATGTTAGTTGTTTTGATTACTTAATTAAAAAATCATAAGTCAATTAATGATTTATGAAATAAGAGCAATTTCGATTGCAAGAAATACCCAGGTACATTTCATCGTACTAGCGTGATCAGACGAGGCTGAATATCTGCATAGATTGGAAATAATCGCACGGCGACGCACAGCAACTAAACTAACGTTGCGGCAATGCAAAGAGTATCATGCAGAGTTGAAGGCGCTTCAAACCGAGGTCACTCGGTAATTTGTGAAGTATCACGCAGAGGTAAAGGCGAGCATTGTCGAGAACGTCGGTCTAATTACTCAGCGACGATTGTAAAGGTGGAGTCTGAGTCCCAAAGTTTTTTCGATAATATGCACTGCCACACTCTCTACCCAGAGCATTTGAAAGGAGTAATTATACTATGTGATTTGCAACTTTTTTTAATGGTTTCAAGCACTCCGCAACATGTTTTCTCTTTAAATTTTCAGGGGAAAAAGGATCACACGACGAGAATGGACCACTAGACAAGATACGAATTTAAGCATTCTGATATATCGACGGTGAAACTACCAAACCACGTATCTCGGTTTGCGACGTCGCAGACTTCCTGTCATACTTTATTTTTTCAATGAAAAACTACTTAACATCCAGTTTTGAAAATTTCTGTGATTTTTCCTCTTTGTACAGAGAAAATTCCGTGAAAATTTCAAGGAATGATATTGATTTGGTCTACTTCAAAAAAATAAAATGCGAGCGTAGATTTTTAAACACCGCAAACGAGATACGTGGTTTGGTTGTAGGTCTATAGTATTTTGGAACACAGATTCTACTGCCAATTTTTACCAGGGTGCCCAATCGAATTTGGCAATAACTGATGTGGCTTGGTTCCTCTCTGATCAACGCGGTCCATTTTATTCGAGTAAAACCTAGAGTCCCTCTATAGAGAGAGTTGAGATAACGCAGCTTATGGATGTCACAAACGAGAATAAAGATCACACAAATCGGTCGTTGCTTGTAATCTTTGATCAACCCATTCCCGAATTCCTATCTTCGTTCCCTCTCTCACTCTATTTGTTTCTTTCGTACCCCCAATTCCCCGGTCCATTCTAGTTTATAATCTTCACAATTGGTGAAAATGTAATCTTTATCCCCGTTTGTGACACTGTAAAGGCCTGAATTACGGGAACCAATCATAAATGGATTCGCATTAGTGTTCGAAACTCACCCTTGAGTGTCAGGAGCCATGTGGCCATAGGCGTAGCTAGGGGGGTCCTGGGGGGCCTGCCCCCCCCAGAAATCTCGTGCCCCCCAGAAAAACGGGATCCTCTATTCCTCACCCCCCGCTCTCTTCACCACGAGAGGTGNCCCCCCCCCCCGGAGAAATTTCCTAGCTACGCCCCTGCATGTGGCGCATCGAGCTCGAATTTTGGGGACCGTTGAAGATTTTTTAGGGGCCATTGAAGATTTTTTGGGGGCTAAATTGACTCTTTGCCTATATACCACAGCGCATTTAGTAAAAAATTAGACGCAAGATGTTTTAGTTACAGAACTAGTATTGGGGGAAATTTCGAAAAATCACCAAACAGAAAAATCAGGATTTTTTTTGGAGTGGGGAGGGGCAATTTTTAGGGGCCACGATGGCGCAGAGCCTTCTTTTTTTATGCGCCATGACCAATTTTTAGGCGCATTTGGCGCATGTGAGTTTCGAACGCTGATTCACATTGTCTCTACTCTCAGTATGAAAGGACTCTGGTAAAACCTTTTCTAATGGCCCTATCTTACCCTGATTAGTGTTTTATTTCGTGAATAGGAAGAGGTCACTGCGTCGTGATAATTTTAACGGCCCGACCGTCGATACATAGCGCCACACCAACCGCGTCTTCGAAGTCTGTAGATCTATTCAAATGAGCAGACTTTTTGAAAGGAGCACAGCGAGACCGGCACGGCGGTCCTCAACCCGAACACTTCCCCTTACGGCCTCCTCAAGTAGAATCAGCACAACTTCAACGGAAACCTAGCGGAGATTCGCGGTTTCCGCCGAGAACGTCGTGTAGGGGTCGGATCACTGTTTTGTTTTTGAGCCGGCACAACATGATGAATGGACACTAGTTGGAGAGAGACATTACTCCACTCGCGGTGTCAACAAACCGAACACGTTCATTTCACGATGAGCCACGATGAGTGAGTATTCTATCGGATTTCAGATCTCACCCGAGGATGGATCTCCTAGGTTTTAGCATTGACGGATTCAAATGAGGATGAATTATGCAACCGGCTCGGCGCGGCGTCTGGTGTAAATAGGGCGCCAAAATTAAAGCAGTCCGTCGCGACGCGCGCCCCAGGGCGAATATCTCCGGATGACAACGTGGAGTTGGCCGGAGGGGCTACGAAAAAGTGAGAGAGGCGCCGCCGTGATTCATAATTTCGCGCCGCTGACTCTGTCGTTGCCAAACTCGAGGTTGTGACCTCTCAACCCGCAGATTTTTCATCTTACCGCGATTTCTGATCAGGGACCATGAAGATGTTGCATGTGTGAGGAATTTGCGATTTTACTATTAATTCTTGTGTAAAAGTTCGCGAGAAACACGATGGTGCCACTGGTTTTCTCTGAAATCAACTCCCAAGCCCAAAAAAAGCTCTCAAGTTGAGGCTAAAATGGAGGGAATATCCCAGGCGGGGGGGGGGGTCCACCTCTACGTCAAGACCAACTCTCCATGCAAAGATAGGGAGCAAATACATTGGCAGGGTTGCCACTTTATTTGGGGACTCCAAAACTGAAAACACGGCATCACTGCTAATGTATTTGCTCTCTATCTTTGCATGGAGAGTTTGTTTTGATGTAGAGTTGGACTCTCAAGATAGTGTGGGACATTCCCTCCATTTTGGCCTCAACTTGAGAGCTTTTTCTGAGCTTGGGAGTTGATTTCAGAGAGGTATAAAAAAAATTCGGATTTAGAAAAAAAAAATTACAAATGAGAAAAGGCGACAAAATCTCTAATTTTCTGAGAGTATAGTAATTTCTACTTTTGTCGTCTTTCAGTGATACAAGAGGCAGCAACTTTAATTAGTCGAGTTAAGAGAGAAACCAAACACGCAATTTGGCCTGGAACTTTGGACTTACCTAGAGAGAAATGATGACGAGGACTTGAGATGAAAAGGAGAAGCCTTCGGCGAGGCGATCGGCATGTGACACATATTAGCGCCTACAAGACTGCACGAATACTTCACGCATTGCATCAAACACAGTGCGGTCATTGTGGACAGCGTGAAACGGATAGCGCCTACAAGAATGCATGAATACCCCACGCATTGCGGCAAAAACAGTGCGATCAGCGTGAGACGCATAGCGCCTACAAGACTGCATGAATGCTTCATGCATTGCGTCAAACACAGTGCGGTCTGCGAGGCGGAAGTTAAAATCATTAATCCACATTTATGTTTGTTCTTTCATAATTTTTTCGTTCATTTCTTACGAATGGAAGGCCTTGTCCATACAGAGATAGGTTTACGAAACTTAACTTTCGCGCAAAGTTCCGTGAACTTTTGCTAGTAGTGTTGACAGGGCTTTCCCAAAAAATGTGTTCAACACCAGTAAACGTGTCTTATGCACCCCTCTCCCGCTGGCACGTTCATTTGATGGTTTTTATTGATGTTTCAAAATGAATGAGAAGGGGGCGGCAAAATACCAGCGGCCCATGGGCGGCAGGTGGGTAAATCCGGCCCTGCTTTTCCCCCTTTTATCCCTCTTTTTCTTCGAGCAAATGGGGGGCCCTCCGGCCCCACGCTCCCCCTCTGGATCTACCTGTAGTTAACATCCTTTGAAAACCACCAAAAAATCCTTAAACGGATGGACCAATCCGAGAACTGGACTGTTATGGCAATACTCCTTTCACATAGGTACCTGGTACCCCGGGATAGAACTAGAGTCCCTTTATACTGAGAGTCAAGACATCACCCCTCATGAAGTCACAAACGGGAATAAAGATGACAGAAATTGAACGTTTTTCGTAATCTTTGATCGGCCCATTCTCGAATTCCTTTCTTCGTTCCTTCCCTCATTCCGTTTGTTCCTTGCCGAACCCGTAATTCCCCGGTCCATTCCAGATTATAATCTTTGCAATCGGTGAAACTGTAATCTTTATTCCCGTTTGTGACACTGTGAAGGCCTAAAATACGGGAACCAATCGGAAATGGATTCACATTGTCTTGACTCTCAGTATAAAGGGACTCTAGGTAAAACGAAAGGTAAGCGGTTTGATATCAGACGAATTTCCAATGCTGCTGGCAACACGGCAGGCAATTTCGAAGGGACTCGTCGCAGAAGTGCGCGTACTGCGTTTGCGAATCACGACGCGCGGAATCGGGCAAGTGGGGGTCGGGGGGATCGAAGGGGGGTCGGAGGTCACTCTAGTTGCACGTTGCCCGAAATATTATTCAAAAATGCCGCGTGTTTATGCGCAACGCATTTTCATTCTTCTTCTCCGTTCGTTTTTTGAGGAAAATCGGCTAGACAGCCCCCAAGGACAGTCTAGAGGTGAATGAAGCGTTTGCATAATTCCTGTTATTGTTTTGCTCGGTTTTTCGCTGGATTCCTTTCTGCGTTCTTATTCGATCGTCGTTCTCGTTTGCGCGGAAATCTTGCGTAGGTCCTCGATGCAACTTAACCATTGACTTCTAATTCATGCACCTCCTTTTTTTTTTTTTTTTTACCGGATAGGTATTTTCAATGCAGTAACCTGGATGAGGGGAATGATGAGCAAATGTGATGCAACAGGGAAGACTAAATGGACTGCATTTTGCAATCAGGAACGATAAATTCTGGCTCATCTGAAAAAACACTTTGTGCATAGGGAAACTAATGGCACATACGTTGTTTTTAAAACGGGCCAGAATTTATAGTTCAAATTGCAAAATGCAGTCCAAATAGCGGGCTTGGATGACAAGGCACATAAGTGCAGTTTTTGCTATTTCGAGAAATATACGTTTGAAGTTTCAAAATCACATGGATCTTCATGGTGAAAAGACAGTTCAAACTGACTTTTTGATGGTTAAAAATTTGAATTTAAGAGCGAATTTTTCGCAGAATCTGCATTAAGACTAGTTTTACTCGAAATCATTAATATCTCAATTTTTTCAAAAACTGCACTTGTGCGCCTCGTCCGCCAAGTCCCTCAATAATGCACCTTAAGGTGGAGGTGGGATGTGTGTGGGTGGTGGTGAGATTACTGCACCTCAGATTAGATGGGTCAATAGGCCACTAGACACAGCTGTCCAGGGAAAAAAGTCACATGACTTCTCACATGTTTTCATACACATGACGTGAATTGTATGTTAGCAAATTAACCGATGTTAATTGGACGACTTTAAATAAAAAAGAACTATGTCTACTCTGACATGGGCCCTGTCATGCATGTATTTTTTTGGATCCCAAGGCTCATGTAAGAATATATAGTTCCTTTGGATTTAAATACGTCCAACCTAACACTTACATCATGTTTAGGAGTTGATTTACAGATCGTGTGATTGATTACTTTTTCTCGTGAAACTTTGAAAAAAAACATGTTGCGTATAGTGCTTCAGAAACTTTCCGACGACTCAGAATCTTTCCGGCCACGCACCGGCCCGGTTGTATGAAATGAGGGAACTCTGTGAGAACAGGTGAAGAGCCAAGATTTGCGTTCTTTCAGCGATTTAGTGGCGTAAAAGTCCGATGGAGGGGAGAGTTGGTTAACCGGAGTTTTTTTATTTCTTAAAAAAAGTCCCAAGAGGGAAGTGAGCATGAATATAGGTTGAGAACAGAGAAGGCGAACGGAGGGTGCCAATTCAATTGTTGCAAAATTGCAACTCAATGCCGCTCAAGCTACGGGATACTTTCTACACCTCTCATTTGGACCGCGTTTAACAGAAAGGAACCAAGCCACATCAGCTATTGCCAAATTTAACCGGGCAATTACGTATTTTACTAGAGAACGTTTGTGCGGATTCCCTTAAAAATTTTCAGGAATTTGTTCTGTACTACAGAGAAAATTCACTGAAATTCGCACGAAAATCCGCACAACCGTTTTCATGTGAAAAATTGACTTGCCCAGTTACATTTGGCAATAGCTGATGTGGCTTGGTTCCTTTCTGTTTAACGCGGTCCATTTAATCTATTATTCTTTTCTGTGATGCGTAGTAAGAGCACCTACATTTCTTCGAGTCCGCGTCTGAGACCGCGCTACGAACATCAATAAAAACAAAACGGAAAAATCGCGGTATAAAACTTTTTTTTTTTATGAAATTCCAGACGGAAAAAAACGCAAAGCTCCGCGTGGTAGGAGGGTGATGGAACTGCGGTAACATGTCACCCACGATAGCGCTGAAGCAGTTGAAATATTGCATCGGTTTTTTACTAATCGTCCGCGGGAGACAAGGAAGTAGGAAACGTTCCAGTCTAGACGGCTCCNGGGGGGGGGGGGGGGACCCAACGCGCCGGAAGGGGGAGAAAGGAATTTTTTGCAAGAATATTAAATTATGAACCAGCATTCCGGCTCTATTTTTGCGCATCTTAATTTTTTCCCTCCCGCTTTCGCGTCGCCAAACTCATCTGCGAGTCGAACGGGAAATCTCTCGATCCTGCGTCGCCCCTCTGCTGATGACTGGATATGAGTCTGCAAATTGGACGCACTCCTATCAAGCGGAACTATGTGCGTGTGACGTGAGCCCTGTGATGAATATATTCTTATGGATCTCAGGGCTCATGTCTTAATGCGCATAGTTCCGTTTGATACACTGAAAAAAAATATTGCTGAAATTGCCGTGCACGCGGGTATTTCATGGAATGTTGTAGCCAAAAAACGAACGTGCAAACCATGCAGGTAAAATCGCTACACAAATGTCAGCTAACTTACACGCACGCGTGTAGGTGATTTTGCTCTCTGAAAAGCTACGTCTGTTACCTTTTTAGTTATTCTTCCGTAAATTTCGCTATTTTCCCGTAAATTCCGCTATTTCAGCCTAACTATTGAGCTATTTTTACCGTTCGCAAAGTACCAATACCAAAAAATACAGTTACACTTCTAAGCCACTCGATGCAAGATTAACTGCATGAAGGCGCGCAGATGTAGCAAATCGGTGTAGCAATTCGTGCAAATTTGTTGCAATTCTGTCGTTCACTTGATTCAACACCGTGCACGGATAAGAAAGCTTTACGAAGTGAAGCAAATTTCGCTCCACCCTAAATCGGTGAATTAGCAATCCTTTTTTTTCAGTGTAGAAATACGTCCAATTAACAAGCAGACGAGACTGAATAGATGATATCAGGGACTTGGAAAACAAGGCGCATAGGTTCAGTTTTTGCTATTTCGAAAAATACGTTTTTGAAGTTCGTAATTACATGGATCTTCCGACGAAAAGAAAGTTCAAACTGACTTTTTGATGGTTAAAAATTTGAATTTAAGAGCGAATTTTTCGCAGAATCTGCATTAAGACTAGTAAATCATTCTTATCTCAAATTTTTCAAAAACTGCACTTATGCGCTATGTCCTCCAAGCCCCTCAAATGTCTTTGTCCGCTTACACAACTGCGCTTTGTAAAAAACGCCGTAAGTGCCTCCGAATTTTGCTGGATGACCTTTCAGAAAATATTATATTTTGGAAAAAGTTGTGAATTTTTTCCCTTGAAATTTGAAGACTTTTTTTGGATCAAATTATAAACTATGTCCTCTGGAAAATCGGAAGAGAAGCATTCACACATTTTTCTGAAAATTCGAGCTTTGTCGAAGGAAATTTGGCAACGCCTAATGGCTTATACGGCGTTCTTTCTTAGTACAACAGCACTCTAGAAATACTGTATTCATAGTCGTTCCTGAAACAGCTCCTTTCCTCAGAGAGATCCAATATGGTTACCATGGTGCCCAAGAGAGGCCCCAGAGGTCTTCCATAAGGCATCATAAAATGGATGATCTCTGCAAACCGCATGTGTTTAGTAGCATACCAAGTATACTGCGATTCTAAAACGTATACCATACCTTTTGGAAGTTATCCTTAAGAGAAGTCGTAAGATGATTTACCATCTCGACGGCGCGGCGTAAGGCGGCAGTCACACAACTTGGTTTGCGACGTCGCAGACGGCTGTCATACTTCATTTTTTAAACGGAAAACCGCTCAACGGCAATTCTTTAAAACTGTCGTGATTTCTCTTCTCTGTGCGAAGAAAATTCTGCAAAAACTTCAAGGAATGATGTCAATTTGTTCTCATTTAAAAAGGTAACATACAGGCGGAAATTTTTAGACACCTTAAACGAGATATCCACGGTGTAAGTCGGCAATCACATAACTTAGGTGAATCTCGACTTTTAGATGGGAATAGGTTTCAGAATTTGAATTCGATTTTCAGTCAAGGCCATTATAGGATTGTTGAACCAATCGCTTAACCATTTCGGTCATCAGTCATTATTTTGGGTAAATTTGAACGTTGACCTCCCAGAGTATCCTTTACACTATTAGGAAGATGGCAGTAAGGGGTCTTCAAAGCGTATTCCCTCTATATGTATCACATAGATTTTTGTTGACTCAGTGTTGACACAACTTTACATACAATCAGCGCGCTTCGGCTATCCCTGGTTCACATTACGTATGGGGCACAGACAATATATCTCAGAGACACCGCACTGACAATGTGCGCAATATAATCAAATCTCGCAAAAGTTAAATAGGTAGAACGTGGACTCCATACGTTATGAACTCTCCCAATCAACATCAAGCGCCTTCAGTTTTTAAAATATGCAATCAGCGTCACCTTGGAGTTAAAATAGTTGCTCAGGCAGCGCCTTCAATTTCAATCTTGACGGCAACGTGTCATGTCAGCTGCTTGATGAAGTAAACAATCACAAAGCATTTTACATCGTCAAAAGTGCATGCAAAACACGTTGAATATGTTATGAATTGTCGTAATGAACCCTCAAATTAGAGATGATCGTTAATTTTTCGTGAAAGTCAATTCAAGCCTCCCGTTCATGGATTTTGGTATTTAATACTGAGAAAAGTACTTAAATCGCAGATCTCTGGCTCCATACTCTCTTCGTAAACGTGCTCTTGTCCTTGATTTTTACACGAGACGACTCAATGGGCCTGTTGCGAACTTCAGCTCCTTCAAAAAGAATACTTAATTCTCAAAGAAAATAGCTTAAAAATCACGGGCCGACTAGCGACCGCAATGTGTAAGGTGCAATGCGAGAAGTATTCCTGTACTCTTGTAGGCGCTAATATGCTTATCGCGCATATTATACACATAACAACAACGTCGCAAACCGAGTTATGTGATTGACGACTTACACCGTCGATATGTGATTGCGGACTTACGCCGTCGATCTCTTGAAACACGATTTCATATAAGAGGTTACGTGAGTAAGATCCCTTTCGTTCGACTTTTTAGGTAGAAACAGATGCTGCTCATGTAAAAACTCGTAGCCATGGATAATTTCGAATCGCGCCGCTGCGCCAAAAAATGACGGGCTAGTTTATTATGACAACTGCATAATCATGTTTTGATTATTACAGCTTACGCATTAGCAAAATGATCAGGTCTGCCTGAGCATGATATTTGAAATTACATTTTAAGGTAAATATACAGCAGTAGTAATTGAACATCGAGATATCAAATCTTAGAGACATAACTGCTGAACTGTGCCTCTAGCTGTAATGAATCTGTTATTTGCCAAAATTTAAAGCGAAATCAGTAATTTAGCAACGTATGTTGAATACTTCGAGGTGTGTTTACTTCTGAGGCGAAGTTCCACCTCAACGGAGATATTTTCCGTTGACGCCAAATTGCTGAAAACAGCACTGGCTTCGTGTCTTTCATTCTGTTCAGTTCGCCTTCAATAATCGTGAAGGCAATTTGAGCAGCTTGGGAGCTCAAATAGATGCGTGCTGTAGTTTTGCCGTTTTTTCTTTGTCTTTGCAATGAATTCCCTCCTTCCTGCATGCGAAGGCGAAGCCGGTAAGTTGGCAACATAGGTTTTCCTCCATTTAAAGCTGTATTGAATAATCGATTCTTGTCGGAGCACCCTGTCCCTCCGGATTAATTCCCACGAGTCAAAATGGAGAGAAAACTGCGGGGTTTTTTTCGAGTTGACCTGTCAGTCTTAGGAATAATTTTACGCAAAATAGGTACAGTGGTGTCTAATGTATTTCCTTACATCAAATAGGTTTTTTTTTTTTTTTTTTATATAAATTTGTCGCAAATTATTGCAATCCCAAGCACGGGTCTATTTCTAAAGTCTTACCCTGCTAAAAATGGTGAGTAAAAATGAGTAGAAAATCAAAGTCACATGAATAGAATTTCAACTTATATGAAAAGAATTCAACTCATGTGCGCAGAATTTCTCTATTCACTTTTCGCCGACTCATGTGACTAGAGATTCCAACTCATATGACTAGCGATTTCAACTCACATGAGTTCAGCGTTGAATCTTGAGTCTACCGTGTCCGATATCTCAGGAACTAGTCATACCGCATCAAAAAAATTATAAGAACAAAATGTTCTTATTTTTCAAATTTACCTGCTATGTCGTTGTCTCCTGGTCTAAAACACCACTTCTGAAAAATGAAAAAAATTGAATTCATATGAGTTGAACTTTTCCACTCTTATGAGTAGCATATTCTAGTGATATGAGTAGGATTTCTACTCATATAAGTAGGAAATTCTACTCATGTGAGTCAGCGAATTCTAAATAGCCTACTCATCATTTTTAGCAGAGATACTATAGAATTTGATTCGAAATCCGTAAAAATTGTCATATTTATGCTAAGGATCTCTTTAAATCTCTCTTAATCACAGCATGTAAACTGTCTGAGGCTCCGATGGAAAGGAGCGTTTTAAGGGAGAACTTTGAATACGGCTCTAAATTTTCTTCTGCGTGCAGGTTAATCGAGAACCACAATTTCTTTTTGTTTATTTTACAGATACAAAAGAGGTGCTTGAGGGTTGAAATGGGGTGGGGGCGTGCTGTTGGGCGTCGAGAAAAGGGCGGGGGACAGGAGCAGGACCAAAGGTCACGATGATTGAGCCGCGTGTCTGGAGTGGCGAGGTCTCACAGACAGACTGACGGCAGCGGAACAACGCACACTGGGCCATGGATTTCAAACTCGGGAAAAAACCTATACGTAGAAAAATAAGTGGATTCTGGTCTGAAAGCAACGATAGATCATGAGATAGGGCACAAAGTTACGTACTGTAAAATTTTTCCTCATCGTAAACTACGATGCATGTATTAAACCTTTTCAAAGCAACTCCTGAAATAGAAAATCGCGGTTTTTGTCTACGTTAAATAACACTTTCCGCTGACAAAAATACGGAGTCTGTTCGAGTCAAATTGAGCACTAAGGCTGTGCCCATATTTTACGACAGAAGAAGTTTTTGTGTGCTTCCGCAAAATTTAAGGTGCCTCATATCAGGAGAGGAAGGAAATGTGTGTGAAACCATTTACTTGCTTAAGGCATTAGAAAAAAAAACACATAGGATCTAAAGTCCAGACTCTTGAAAAAATTGACAAAAAAAAGGACTCTTGATTCAAGCAGATTTAAGCTTAAATCAAAAGGAAATCTGCTCAAATTAAGAGGTTTGGTTTTTGATTTAAGCTTAAGTCTGATCGAATCAAGAGTATTTATTCTTGTCGATGTTTTTAAGAGTCTGGACTCTAGATCCAATGTGTTTTTTTTCCAGTGTAAGGCTGTGCCCATATTTTACGACGGAAGAATTTTTTGTGTGCTTTGGCAAAATTTAAGGTGCCTCATATCAGGAGAGGAAAGACATGTGTGCGAAACCACTTGCTTGACGCATTTCGACGGTAGAACTACCAGACCACGTATCTCGTTTGCGATGTTTAAAATTCTCCGCCCCTATTTGATTCTTTTTAGGGAGAGTAGATCAATATTATTCCTGAACGGTTTCAGATGGTTTTCTTCGCTTAGCGAAAAAAAACAAGAGAGTTGTCAAAAATTGAATTTGCGATTTAACCACGTAATTGTAAATCGCAAACGTCTACTTTTTACCTGAAGTTAATTTTGAAAGTTTTTAATATGGTTAACGTGTTTTTTTGTTACGTTTTGATGAGAAATTATGTGTTGTAGTGCTTCATTTCTTACCATGTTTCGTGCGATGTGCAAGCCTTATATGCATTAAGAGTTCAAGCTGCGTGATACAACTATATCAACCTCCAAGTGGCTCAAATTGCATACCTCGTGAATAGAAGGAGATCTTAATTTTGCACTTAGAATTCAAAACATGCGATACAACTATGTCAATTCCGAAGTGGTTCAAATTGTTCAGCTGTTGAATTGAAGGATCACTCAGTTTTTTACTCGTGCTTTTATCCTCGTGGAAAGTGGAAGGGGAAGAACGAAGCTCCAGTTAATTGCCGAACTCATGAGATGATTTCAATGCCTAACTTGGTTTACGTTGATCATAGTTTTTCTCAAGCGGGAAGTTTGGAGTTACTGTTTACGATGTAAACTACGATCACATTTGAGTTCATTTTGGAATTTTTTGATATTTTCAAGAATGCGTTCTGTGTAAGAGTTTAATGAGAAAACTTACGATGTAGTGACTAGGGTGCGGTGGACGTGGTGTTTGCGGATTCTAAGAATCGGGTGGCGTTTGCGGATTCTCATATTTTGACGGTGGCGATTGCGGACATGCGGAACAGGGCTGGTGGACTTTGCGGACCGGAGAATTTCGGCGGTGGCGATTGCGGACGGAGGGATAGGCACCTACATATGCTGCCCCCCACCCCTGCGCTGTATATTAAAGAGAAAAATTACCGGAGAGGCTCTGGATTCCTTGCCGTGGATGTAGAATGAAAACAATATTAGTATTAAACATTAGTATTATATTAGTATAAAAACATATGAGAATTGAACGTACAGTAAATTTTTAAAAAAAGGCATATCAGAAATCGCAAGAAACTGAAAAATCGTCAGTTTCAGTTCATTTTTAGGATGAAAAACATGTTGTAAATTCTAGTCCAAAATTACTGAAAGTCAAAAAATTACAACGAAAAATGAAAACACATTTTAATTTTTTGACTTTCAGTAATTTTGGACTAGAATTTACAACATTTTTTTCATCCTAAAAATGAACTGAAACTGACGATTTTTCAGTTTCTTGATTTCTGATATGCCTGTTTTTAAAAATTTACTGTATGTTCACAGCTCATATGTGTTTATACTAATATAATACTAATATTGTTTTCATTCTACATCCACGGCAAGGAATCCAGAGCCTCTCCGGTAATTTTTCTCTTTAATATAGAGCGCAGGGGTGGGGGGCAGCATATGTAGGTGCCTACCCCTCCGTCCGCAATCGCCACCGCCGAAATTCTCCGGTCCGCAAAGTCCACCGGCCCTGTTCCGCATGTCCGCAATCGCCACCGTCAAAATATGAGAATCCGCAAACGCCACCCGATTCTTAGAATCCGCAAACGCCACGTCCGCAAACGCCACCGCACCGTGACTAGTGCCTGATTTCTTTCCCCGGCCGGAGGCTCATGATTGGACTCACGAACCCCGAACCTCGGTTGAAAAAGTTGCAAAAATCTTGCCACATTTTGATTCTGTAGAGGAAGCTGGTGATCGTTTTCTACCAAATTCGGATTTTTTTACGATCTTTGAAAAATATTTTCTGAAAACTTAGTACAGAAGTATAATATAAAGCAGAATTCTTTTGAAAAATTGGATTGGAGTTAATATTTTCCTCAATCGAAACTCTTGGTCTGGTTTGACCATGACTATGGAGAAGCTTGAGAAGCTGCTTTCCCTGAAGACAACGTGTATCATGCAAAAACAAAAAAATCGAAAAAAGAAAAAAAAGTAAGAAAGAAAAAGCGAGACAGTTTTTGCAGACTTTTTGTTTTTAATCGAGCAGTGTTCCAAGTCCACCGCTGTGTTGTTCAAGTGTAAACAACGTTCATCAGTTGAACCGAAGTGTCAAAATTTGGGTTGTCATATTTTTATACCGCAGACTGTCACGATAAGATTTAAAGAGCGATTTATCTAAGGTAAATTATGGTTGTTTTATTCATAAAAAACAGGAAGTTTTAATTTATGCATCAGATACTTTAATATCTCAGGCTGGGGTTACTTTCAATAATATATTCGTTAACAGAAAGCACGTTCTATGTGAAATTCTGATGAGCAAATATAAATCCTATTGCTGGAATTTGCACCTTATCTGGACGACCTCCAGAGCTGGAACTTTTTTCTTGTGTGCTCATCGATCATCGGGAATTTCCTATAATTTTACCAAACTTTTTCATTAGAAAGCGGCATTTCATTAGAATTTAATGATGTTCAGCGAGTTAGTCCAATTACCAACACACAGTCAAATTATACCAAGAAAACTACAAAATCACCTGGAATCCCCAAAAAATGAAAATCGCCAAGAAACTTGATGATCTTACCGGTTCGCACCCTTCCCATGGCTTTGTTGCGACACTTAAATTAGTGCCAGGGCCGCACTAGCACCAAAGCATCCGCGAAAGCTGTCAAGAGGCCTTCACATTGGCGGGTAGCACACCCTATAAATTGAAGGCGTTACACATTCTCCAGGAGACCTGCCCACTTTCACGGTTCATCTTCCGTAATTAATTAGACTCCGCACTGCAGTAATAACAATGCCAGGGCCAAACCACGAGGGCAGTCAAGTGCAGTCAGAGAAACGCCTCGGAATTGGTCCATTTGAAGAAAATACAACACTGAGCGATGGTCGGGTGTCTATATCATACTTTTTTGTGCAAAAAATGAAAAAAAAATTAGAAAATTTTGATATTTAAAGGGCTTGGAGGACAAGGCGCATAAGTGCAGTTTTTGCTATTTCGAGAAATGCGTGTTTGAAGTTTCGAAATTACATCGATCCTTATGGCGGAGAAAAGTTCAAACTGACTTTTTGATGCTTAAAAATTGGAATTTGGGTGCGAATTTTTCATAGGATATACATTTAGACTAGTTTTGCTTCAAATCTTTAATATCTCAATTATTTTCAAAAACTGCATGCATACGCCTTATCCTCCAAGCTCCTCATTTGAGTTCATTTGCCATTCCGATGGCGTAGTTTTCGGGATTCGGGGGTAAACTAAAAAGTTAATTTGTAGAAAAAAAGAAGGTGATGCGTAACAACTCCCTAGAACAACTCCCTAGAACAACCTCCAGAAACAACTGCCTCGGAAAATTTTTTTCATACATTCCGAGATGGGCAGTTTTCGAGGCAAAACTTTTGACCGTAAAAAACCATCGTTTTCACACGTTGCCCGAAAAATTAGCCATTGCCGCCTGATGTGCGGCTAGCGTGGCGCGGCTGAAGGCTGCCAGATCTAGTGATAAATTTGCATACTACACATGGACTCTTACGGAGGAAGGATGTTATTTTGAGCACAATCTGGTAACTGTTTGGCGGCTGCGGATTGCTGGGTTCGGCCCAGACGGCGCGGCCCCAGCCCCCTGTCGCTGAGCTAGTCTTAGACACCGCGGATTCAACCACCGACTCGGTGCAACGTACAGTGGGCAATA
This sequence comes from Bemisia tabaci, assembly GCF_001854935.1. Classification (NCBI taxonomy): domain Eukaryota; kingdom Metazoa; phylum Arthropoda; class Insecta; order Hemiptera; family Aleyrodidae; genus Bemisia; species Bemisia tabaci. The sequence goes on from NW_017547098.1 coordinate 4,197,289, forward strand.
ATCAATTTTTAAGCCGAATCTACAATGAGAGTGAGCTAACATCGCGAGTTAGCCAACACATTCCATCGCCCCTCTGACTATCTCGATTTCATCGTGAGCCCTAGTTTACGTATGAATCCATGCTTCACTGAAAAAAGAAAAAAAAAAAAAAAAAAA
>NW_017547098.1:4197464-4213538 GCF_001854935.1 Bemisia tabaci
AAAAAAACACATTGGATCTAGAGTCCAGACTCTTAAAAACATTGACAAGAAAAAAAATACTCTTGTTCAATCATATTTAAGCTTAAATCAAGAACCAAGCCTCTTAATTTGAGCGGATTTCCTTTTAATTTAAGCTTAAATCTGCTTGAATCAAGAGTCCTTTTTCTTGTCAATGTTTTCAAGAGTCTGGACTCTAGATCCAATTTTTTCCCCCAGTATTCTCGGGGCTTATGCGGGGACCGAGATGCGTGCGCACATCAGATGAGCGCAGATTTTTCTAAAATACTTTAAATTTTTGGCAGGAAACGGATCCATTGGTAAGCACGTTCCAGCTTTAATTCCGAAAAAATCTGGCTTGTAAAACTTGAATGAAAGCTAAAAGTGTGCAAGCGCAAAGAATTAACCGCTCGGCATTTTGATCTTTCGCGGATTTTATACTCTCAGCTTTAATTCGAGGTTATAAAAATTATATTAAGGGAAAAACAGCTGAGATTTGCTTGTAGGTGAAATGGATCCATTTTTCGCCAAGTATTTAGAGTAAAACTTGCGATGTAACAAACTTTATCCAATGATATCTCCGTGTTTTTTTACTTCGGGTTGGACATAACCAAAGCCGAAGGATCAATATTTTGAGACTGGAGAGCCAGCGGAAAAAAACTTGACCTAAAGATGAACGTCATTGAGGAAGGGAGATCTAGGTAGATGCACAGTTTAACATGTGTTTAAACATCAGAAATACGCACATCCATTTGGACGGATTTATGCTGTAAGGAACCATGTTACTCGAAAAATACGCTTATTTCAACGTTACAACCCCAATAATTAAACCTCGAAAAGAAGATAACAGCATAGGGGATCTAAATACATGCACAGCTTTAACATGTTTATGAACACCAGAATTACGTGTTGTCGGCTCAGCTTTCAACCTCATAATATCAATGATGATGATCTGGAATGATGGTCATCGATCAAAGGGGATGATCTAGGTACATGCAAAATTTGAACACGGCTTGAACCCAAAAACCACGCACTACCATCACAAAGTCTCAAAACTTCCGTGCATAATTCATATTTGCAGCAAAAACACTACCTTCATGCCAACAACTTAATGGCTCGATTTTTATCTGAGTTTGCTAGACTATTCTGCGGTCTCCTGTAAAAATTTCCAGCGCTATAAAATGCTTTGTTTTCCTTCCGAATTATTGAATAGTGCGCGGGAATTTTGAGAGGTTTCATTACCTATTTTTAAATTTCACTCTTTTTCCTGTATAGTGTGTGTGGGTCAGAGGCAATCAGCAATTCGAGGAAATTTGGATAGCCTTGGAGGTTGCCTCGATAAATCGTATCGATAATTCATGGCAGGATAAAGAAAGTTTATCGGTAATGGATTTTAAAGCACGGACCCGGCTCGAAGCGCCTTCATTTTCTTTGATACTCTACGCTCCGCCACGCAGTTAGTTTAGTTGCCTATCAGATCCAAATCGAACCAAGGACTGATTTTACTTATGATTTACACGCACAAAATGTGTTAAAGCTATCACGCATTCGGGGAGGGAAGACATATATTTCCACTGGGAAGACGTATATTTCCACTCAGTTAAAGTAAGCAACATTTTTCTCATTCAAGTCAAAATAAAGAGGCTAACAAAAAACAAGGAGACTACACTTGAGATTGATATCGAAATCGCTGAAAATTAGAAAACTAAACTTCCTTTGCGTATTTCATTTGTCATTTTTTATTTCTGTTTCTTCATAGACTATTCCAGGGAAAACTTTTGAGATGAGGCACTTAAATTGACAAATAAATAACGTAAGGAAATTTAAAGTTTTCCAATTTTAAGCGATTCCGATCTCAATTTCTCTTTTGTTTATTTATTTCTGAATTACAGATTTATGCATTTGTCACTAGAGGATTGTAAGGGTGCCAGTCTAAAATATACCTACCCCCAATTTCAACATTATACACACATTATTTTTCATGGTATTACTTATTTCAGTCAAAATTGGTTCGATTTTGACCTCCAATGATCCTACTTTTTCTGATTGTGCGGCGTGGCGTGGCTGCTTATAGCGGCCCCCTGTACCCCTACACCCCCCACCCCCTTGTCCCCTGACACCTGTCTCCGTAGTCGGTCTCACTATCCTAGACTCCTAGACACTAGACTCACACACACATCTACGCACTTGTCTCACCTTCGTACAACGTTGCCACCCCTGGTCAAAAATGGACGGAATCTGTGGGATAAAGTTAGTAAAGGTTTACACCAAAATGAGAATGGTAACCGGCTCAGGTAAGCTTTCCGGAAGAGTTAATCAAAGCCCTTGAGCTTTTTACCATTCTTTAGCGTAAATTCTTTCACAATATCATGAAGTCTGCAAGTATTTTGATTGACTTCAAAAGTCTATTCGGCCTGGTCCAAAATCAGGTAATCTTGTACCGTGCTGTTCAAATTTTTCGTATGTTTGGAAATAGACCATTTTCTGCATTATCTCAATCTAATTTTTAGTGCTGAATTTGGAAAGGACGAAAATTTTCCAATAACGTTGGGATTTTTGTGAGGAACGTGAAATTTTCACTAAAAATCGTTCACCATGATGACGTCCATTCAACCTATACTCACGCTTGACGTATCCAAAATGCTATTTGGACGTATTTTTGTCGAACGGAACTATGTACATTTAGACGTGAGCCATGTTATGCATATATTCTCATGGGCCTCAGGGTTCATGTCCTAATGCACTTAGTTCCGTTTGGCAGAAATAAGTCTATTTACAGTTGGTAAGGTAGATCTTCCCGAGAACATCGATCGAGCAGACAAGTAAAAGTAGATTAAGCCACATAACAATGCGACTTCCGCTCGTACTCTAGATGTTTTGTGCGTGTTTTGCATTTTCCCAACATCGATCAGCACCGTAGTAGGATGTTGGGAAATTTAGACGAACATGTCTATAAGAATAAGTCAACATGCCTTTTACAAACAATTTTCCTTTACTAAAATGGAATCGTCCAGTCAGGAAAACAATCAAAATATGAAAAATTCGAAAATTCGTTTTACCACGGTTGGAGGAGGGACTATTGAACATACCTAACATAGGCTGAAGCAAAAATGTAAGTCTTCTCAATATCCTCGCGTGGATAGAGGTAGACCCTGTTGAACGGCCAAAGGTATTATTGTGCAGTCATGTTTTTGAAAATAATTCTGAATATTCATACAAACTTACATTTTTTCTACAGGAAAAGTCTTGCGTTGTACTGAGCTGTATCATTAGGAATAGCGATTTTTGAAGAAACGATCAATTTCATTCGATCGGTGCAATTCATAGGCGGTTCCAGAGACCTCGAACGGGGGGGGGGAGGGGGCGCAAATGGGGCTCATGGAGGGATCCGAGGACTTCCCTAGAAAATTTTCGAAATTAAAGTATCTAATACGCAGTTTGAGTCAGTTTTTTTTCCGGAATAAGTACCAAATATTAGCGTCCTTCCTTCCCCTCTCCTCCGTTTCTTCCTTTTTTCTTTCTTCCATTTCTCCTACTCCTTTTTTTCGGCGTATACCTCCTAAGCTCTCCACTCTGAATCCGCCTATGGTTTAATTTTTTCCAGAGAATCTATAAGATTTGATATCCGGCTGTGAAATTCTAACTCTTTCATTATTCAGGATGAAAAAAGCTCCAAGATTACGTCATTTTCCAAAGCATTTTCGACATTCGGACTTGAGTTTGACACAGATCGTTGGATTTTAATCTCAATTTTGGCTATTTAGGTACTGAGGTAACTATTCCCATAGTTCGGAGAGGCCCAGCCAGGGTGGCAAAATGTCATGAAAAATAAAATCTTGAAATTTCACGAAATATTTCATGACATTTCAGAAATTTTTGAAAGATATTGAAAAATACCTGTTCCTTTTTATAATCGCATAACGTAAAAATTGTGATTTTCTGCTATTTTCGGGTTTTTGACTGCGGCGGGTTGCATACTCTAGCCCCTAAAAAATATGAAATATTTCATAGCCTAGTAAAATTTCATAAAATATTTCACTGAAATTTCCAATTTTTCATTTCTTTCCTACGTTTCATGCCACCTTGGTCCAAACTTATAAGGAGCCCCATTTTCTTTTGGAGCCACCGCTGGGCGACGCGGGGTGAGAGGAGGGTGAAGGGGGCTGAGGACTCCCCCCCTCCCTCCCCTCCCTCTTAACTCCCTTTCAGCTCCCGCGAGCTGCATGCTGGCGCGTTTGCGCTTTTCGCGTCGGCTTTCTACGATTTTGGCTCGGAGACTGGTTGCGCCTCCGCTGGAATCGGTGGAATCCCGATGCTCTCAGCACTTAAGTCTTAAGGTCATCTTTGCATGGTTGCCAATTCTCACGTTCCCTCCAATTCCCGTCGTCTTCGGGTGAAATTTGCCGATTTAAAAACGCTTTGACTCTAAAAACAGAAAAACAAAGGCTTTTTTTAAATCGTGATGTTCTCATGATGTTGAACCTAAGAAGTTTCCTCGAAAGCTTTTTCACCAAAAGACAGAAAATTCGTTTTCACTGAAAAAATTCCACCCACGCATTCTGAAATCCTGTAAAAATTCATCTACTTAATTTTCATTAGGTGCACGAGGGAAAAAATTTAAAAAACTTCCGAATTATATTATGGCAATCGGCTACAATCTGTGACTATAGAGTTATCAAGGTCAGATTTCCTGAAAATAACTTTTAATTTTACCAGCTACTCTCGTTTTTACGTGAATTGGGAGCAAAATATATCTCAAATAGATGAGATGAAAATATCTATTTAAAAGCATTGCCTTTTGGGTCACATTCCATCAGGGGTTTTAGGCGAATAGTCCCACGCCAAAAGGGATCAAAAGAATTTGTTTGGAGGAGAATATTCTGAGTGAAACCTGAAAAACATCCAGGAGTATCATTCCCTTTTGGTAAGAAAGGCTCCGGCCCGGGATGATAGACCAATGCCCGCGCATAACCAGGAGTATCATTGAAGGTAAGTAAAATTTCGGCGAGAAGGCTAATTTTGTGGTGCTGCAATTTTTTCAGGGACATGAAATCCTCCACTGGCCCCTTGGTGACAGGTGGAAGCTTTTACTTTCGAGGATGCTTTATGACTTTTTATAGAAAAATTATCAAGTCCTGAATTAGCAAAGTAAACCCTTATCTCTTTCTTCAATTCGAAAGTGTTATATCCGGAGTCCATACTGGTTTTTTCCCGCTAAAACTGGACCCAACTGACCTATTTGGCGGTGGGCGTCTCCCGTTTCAGCCTGAAAAATAACCATAGTGCCCAGAAAACCGGTGACCTTGGCGCTGGCGTCTGGCAGGGTGGAGTTATCGAATTTCGCCACCAGTATGCTACTCCTATTATTTACCTCGGTCACGGTGGCTGACAGTTAACAGGTAATTGCGGTCTGGTAATCATCGCGTGATGCCGTACAGTTTATATCGTTTCCATCGGAAACAGCCTAAGTGAATGGCTCAAAGGTTGTGCAGTAGGTCAGTTGCACTGGTCATATGATCTTCTTTTAGTGGTTGAAGATGACTGGCCAAAAAATTATGAGCCCTGTTCAACAGTGGCGTGGCGAGCTTTGAAATATACAGATTGATCTGCCATTCATAGAAAAGGAGCGATAAACAGCACTGGAAAAAAAGCACATTGGATCTAGAGTCCAGACTCTTAAAAAGATCGACAAGAAAAAATACTCTTGATTCAATTAGATTTAAGCTTAAATCAAGAACCCAGCCTCTTAATTTTAGCGGATTTCCTTTTGATTTAAGCTTAAATCTGATTGAATCAAGAGTCCTTTTTCTTGTCAATATTTTCAAGAGTCAGGACTCTAGATCCAATGTGTTTTTTTTCCAATCCTGTTCAAATGTCAAGTCTCTAGATCTAATTAATAATAATATTTGCATTTTGGAATGCACACGGAATGAAGTCATCAACCATCGTAATTCAAGCCGCGTGCAGTTCATTCTACCTCAGTCTTACCAATAGGTCTTAAACACTTGCATTGGTTGCCTTACATTCATCACTGATAAACCCGAGGTGGAACAGAAAATGTTACGCTATGCACCATCATACGAATATCTATACCTACATCCTACTACCTACCGTGTGAAAGTTACGTAAGTTTGGAGGGTAACGCTCAAATTTGCCCAAAGCAAAGTGATGATCAATTAGAGTCGAGCAGTTGGTTTGTCAACACTGAGCTACTTTGCAAAAACGGGCCTAAGAAAGTGCTCACCCCGACATTTATGAGTCATGATTGAGCGAATTTAATTTGATTTTTGCTCAAAATAATCATCATAAACTATTATTGTGCGAAGAAATGGTGTTGACTGCCGAACTGAACTATCGCCTCATCCCATTACATTGCTTACGGATGGCTAGAGTGCGAAACTACGTGACTCCGTTAGCGACTTTCCAGATTTCCTGTCATTCTTATTAATTGTTTCTTTGGAAAAGTAGTCGACTTCCTTACATAAAATACATAGAAGTCGCCCCTATAACCCACTCTGGCGTTCTGCGGCACCCAAACGCCACATGTGCCTATCATCCCAAAAATCATAGGGTAACTGACCGCGCAACATAGCTTTGTCAACGCCCTGCCGCATCTCGTCATGGGACGTCCTCATCATGGGTAATAGTCGACCTAATTTCTTGAAAACATCCTTGAATTTCCTTTCAATTTACAAAATATTTTCCAAAAAGTGCAAGCTACAAAGTTGGCTTTTTGCTCTTCAAAGAAATAAAAAACATACGGAAATTTTGAAGTACCGAGTTGGAGACGTGGTTCCGCACTTAAGCCCTGTGTCCACTCGTCAAAATGGCGTCAAAGTGGAAGCTCAAAGTGAACCGTTAAATATGATCTATCCGCGATTGTTGATCAAACAAGAGTCGCCCCGCTCTATTTTTAGATGCAACACTCATAAATTGCATCGAGTCCCGACTTAGAGCTCCTTATCGTTGAAATCGATTCTTTTTGAGCTTCCATTTTGACGAGTGGAGACAGCGCTTTTAGGCATCGTTATATTGTTCGTGCGGGCTCTAGGAATATGTTGCTCTCTAAAAATATGTGTCTCTGGGCTTGGTCGACGCGACGTGGCGGTGGACATACGTGGTTTCGGAGAAGGTCGACTCATTTGGGAGCGTGACATTGGTTTTCGTCTGGAAAGCTCCGACTCGTGACACAAGAAGAGGCGGCCAGGCTCGGATTTCAACTCCAGGAGCTAGGACTGAGAATTGAAAGCAGAGAGCAGCACTTTTTGTGGTTCTCACGAGAAACCCAACACCGGACAGTGGACAGGTGATGGTGGAATCGTTGGATGTTGCATTGCGTAATCTCAGCAGTCGGGTCCGGCCCGCGTCTAGCTTCATCTGGGACCTGGGAGAGCAACTCGGATATTACACGTAATCAACACTTTTCGGACGGAAATACTCGGCCGGGCCCAAACCTGCCGCCATCGACTCGGACATCGCTCCTGCGTCTGCATCGGACTCATCAGCGTCCTCTGGATGACCCGTCCAAGCCACAGAATATCTTCAGGCCTCCCGACGCATTTCAACTACGAGGCAATTAGAAAATCCGAGTCGCTCCATTCACAAAGAAAAACTTTCGATTGCATAGGCGTACCTGGATTATTTTGCCAGGGGGGGGGGGGCTGGCCCCCCTACCACCGGGGAGTCTAGGGAGTATGGAACAACCCTCAGTCTGAAGGGGGGTCCGGAGGGTCTTCCAAGGAAAATTTTTAAAATTTTAACTCTATTTGGACGCATTTTGAGGCCTCCATGATGCAGATTTTCCACTAATTTCTGCCAAAAAATTACGTTTTTTTTTTTTTTTTTTTTTTTTTTTTTTTTATTTGCAGCAATGAATACTTTCGGATTGCTGCATTGAATAGATAGGAAAATTTTTTGAAAGAATTCTATTTGGACGCATTTTCAGGCCTCCATGATGCAGATTTTCCAATAATTTCTGAAGAAAAATTACGTTTATATTTTTACTCTCAGCAAAGTGTTCAGCAAGTACTTTCGCAAAAAGATGTCGCACTGCAACGCTCTTCAGTACAACCTGCCAAAAATGATGGGTAGAAATAGATGAAAAATTCTGCTGATGTCAGTTGGATCTTTATACCGTCAACGGCGAGACTACCAGACCACGTATCACATTGTCAGTGCTGTTTAAAAATCCCCGCTCTAATTTTGTTTGTCTGAAGAAGACCAAATTAATATAATTCCTCGAAGTTTTCACAGCGTTTTCTCCTTACGAAGAGTAACATTCACGGATGTTATCAAGGATTGACGTTGAGTATAAAGAACAGTTTCTGTTTAAATAATAAAGTATGACAGGAAGTCTGCAACGTCGCAAACCAAAATACGTGGTCTGGTAGTTTCATCGTCGAAATATCACTTTAAACTTAACCGGTGTCAACAGGGCCGGATTTAGGGGTTGGCCACATGGGCCGCGGCCCACGGTGGCAAATTTTGCAATTTTTTAAAATGTAGGTATAAAAAGAAAATGGGATTCAGAAAAAAAATTACAAACGAGAAAAGGCGACAAAAGCTCTCACTTCCTGAGAGTATAGTAACTTCTAATTTTGTCGTCTTTCAGTGATACAAGAGACAGCACTTTTAATTAGTCGAGTTAAGAGAGAAACCAAACATACAATTTGGTATGGAGCGGCGCGGCGCGGCGCAGAGAACAATAATGGCGAGGACTTGAGATGAAAGGAGACGCCCTCAGCGAGGTGGTCGACATTTAACACATATTAGCACCTACAAGACTGCATTGCGTCAAACACAGTGCGGTCAGCAGCGGCCGACTGTATGAATGTAACAAGACTGTATGAATACTTCACGCATTACGTCAAAAACAGTGCGGTAAGCATGAAACGTATAGCACCTGCTAGACTTCATGAATACTTCACGCATTGCGTCAAACACAGTGCGTTCAGCAGCGGTCGGCGTGAAACGCATAGCGCTTGCAAGGCTGTAGCAATATTTCACTGATTGCGCTAAACACAGTGCGGTCAGCGCGGAGGCGGAAGTTAACACTATTAAACCACATTTATGTTTGTTCTTGCATAATTTTTACGTTCATCTCTTACAAATGGAAGGCCTTGTTCACACCGAGATAGGTTTAAGGAACTTAACTTTCGCACAAAGTTCCGTGACATTTTGCTAAGAGTGATGACAGGGCTTTCGCAAAATATGTGTCCAACACGAGTGAACGAGTCTTATGGACCCCTCCCTCTCCGGCACGTTCACTTGATGGTTCTTATTGATGTTTCAAAACGAATGAGGAGGGGGCCGCAAAATACAGGCGGCTCATGGGTGGCAAGTAGGTAAATCCGTCCCTGGGTGTCAAAGTCAAATGGATTCTTTAATACCTGATCACTCAAAGTTATCCAATTGAAATTATGAATCCTAACAAAAATAATGAAAGATTTTGTATATTAAACACAAAAAACCGCCCACCGCGGTTTTCAGATGTCCTGCTCCGCAACATGCGTTCCACGTTTACAGGGACTAAACTGCGTTGACTTCAGCGCATTAATGCAACTATTCGTGTTCCACGGATGCGCGTGTTGCATATTGAAAAATTGAAGGCACTTTCTCTTCCCTCATTTCTAATGGGGCTCGTCATGTAGCACTCTATTAACAGAGACCTATTTAGGAAGGGTATTACCAGTTAGTGACACGGGGTCGGAGTATGTAAGGCCAATAATAATTGAATCGGTCATTCTGAAAAATACTTAAGCGCCGGAAATGAAAACACGAAAAAACATTAGAGACTGAGATGGTCGGCCCGTCCTAAATCGTTGATTATATAACAATGTTTGTAATCAATTCGTTGCTTTAATTTTTTCTAGCTCTGAAATTTGTCGATGAAAACATATTTAACTGTTTTTCTCGTAATATAATGTGTGGCGCATGAGTCTTTTTTTAGCATGACCAACTCAAATCGGTGATTACCTCACCCTACGAGTACTAAAATGATCGTGAATTGTTCGTGGCGCCTTGATGCAACTATTCGTGTTCTACGCATGTGCGTGTTGCATTTTCAAAATTGAAGGCACTTTCGTTTTTCTCGCTTCTTTAGAGATCCACGGTACTCGTCAATGGAGATGTTGCATGTGTGAGGAGTTTGCGATTTGACTGTTCATTCTTGTGTAAAAGTTCGCAAGAAACACGATTGTGCCACTGGTTTTCCCTGAAATCAACTCCCAAGCTCAAAGAGGCTCTCAAGTTGAGGCCAAAATGGAGGGGATATCCCACGCTATCCTGAGAGTCCACTTCTACATCAAAACAAACTCTCCATTCAAAGATAGGGAGCAAATACATTAGCAAGGTTGCCGTGTTTTCAGTTTTAGAGTCCCCAAACAAAGTGGCAGCCCTGTCAATGTATTTGCTCCCTATCTTTGCATGGAGTACAGTTGAGCAGAGACCCAGCACTGCTATCTTCTTCATATGTATAGAGTAAAAGTTACTTCTACAAATAGAAGTCAACGCTCAGATTTGCCGGATGACCACAGCATTGAGCGATTGGAATAGCAATGCTCAACCCAAAATTTTAGGTCATAATTTGGCGAATTTTATGCTCACCAGGTTGCGCACCAATTAACATACGGCAAAAAATAGAGTTGACCCTCAAACTTGACACTTGTCTCACCCGATTTCATTGCTTAGTTGATTTGTGCAGGGTCTCAAAAGTGTATTATCTCCAGGTCCGTATAAATGGGTCAAATGCGCTCTTAGATCAGTGAACAAGAACGAGATTCACCCAAACGTCTAGTTTTTACGTCCAATATTAACAGAAATATCACCCTCAGAAAACCACGGTGGATGACGTCGTCTGCCGCGATAGTACAAACCATGGTTTCTTCCACCATGGATTCATCAATTGAACGTACATTTGTCCAACGGAACTTGTGTGCATTAAGACGTGAGCCCTGTTATGCACATATTCTTATGGGTCTTAGGGCTCATGTCTTAATGCACATAGTTCCGTTTGGCAGAAATACGTCCAATTAGTGATATGTGCTCACACCTGCATTAGTTGCTTAAACACTTGAAAATCAGATAAGGAGCCATTCTTAAATTACGTAACACACTTTCTCAGCATTTTAGACCCCGTTACTCCTTTTAACGTTTTTGTGAAGAAGGTTTCTATCCTTCAACCAGGGCCGGATTAAGGGGGTGGCCACATGGGCCGCGGCCCATGACGGCAAAATGTAAGGGGCGGCAAATTTTGCAATCTTTTTGAATGTAGGTATCAAAAAATGAGAGCAAAAAATCGGATTCAGAAAATAAATTACAAACGAGAAAAGGCGACAAAATCTCTCATTGCCTAAGAGTGAAAGTATAGTAATTTCTAATTTTGTCGTCTTTCGGTGATACAAGAGACAACACCTTTAATTAGTCGAGTTAAGAGAGAAACCAAACACGCAATTTGACCTGGAACGGAGCGGTGCGGCGGCGGTCGGCATGAAACGCATAGCGCCTACAAGACTGCATGAATACTTCACGCATTGCGTCAAACATACTGCGGTCAGCAACAGTCGGCTTGAAACGCATAGCGCCTACAAGACTGCATGAATACTTCACGCATTGCGCGCATAGTGCGGTCGGCGCAGCGGCGGAAGTTAAAATATGACGCATTTCTACCAAACAGACCTATGTGGAGGTGAGAAATATGGGGTGTGCTCGTTGAAGCTGCATAAGAAGCAATGTAAAAGTGGGCGTGATTCCTTTTGAAGAATTGGAAAAGCGGGATTTTACATTCTATCAAACAGACCTATGTGCCAACTGAATGCGAGATTCATGAGCCGCGGGCATGGCAAGAGAGCGTTGCGGACAGGGCTCATGAGTTAAAGCGCCCCGACGGCGATTACCCCCTAGCGCGTGCGCTCGATCATTGCCGCTGACGTCACTGGCGCTTTATTATTCTCATTCACTCTTCCGGCCAGAGAACTAAAGAACACACCCCATATTTCTCACCTCGACATAAGTCTGTTTGGTAGAAATACGTCCAATTATTAACCACATGTATGTTTGTTCTGTTATATTTTTTTCGTCCATAAATTACGTAACGCTCTAAGGGTGAGGAGGGGAGGGAGGATCGAGTAGAGCGTTACGCAGCTTTGTTTTCACTAGAGTCCCTTTATAGAGAGAGTTGAGACAACACGGATTATGGATGTCATAAATAGGAATAAAGATTACACAAGTCGGACGTTTTTTTGTGATCTTTGACCAACCCATGGATTCCTATCTCTGTTCCCTCTCTCGTTCCGTTTGTTCCTTGCCGTACCCCAAATGCCCCGGTCCATTCCAGTTCATAATCTTTGCAATTAGTGAACATGTAATCTTTATTCCCGTTTGCGACACTGTGAAGACCTGAAATCCAGATCCAAACAGAAATGGATTCGCATTGTCTTTACTCTCAGTACAGAGGGACTCTAGTTTTTACGTGTTAATGGATAGGGACCTACACCAGACTCTTAAAAACATCGGCAAGAAAAAATACTCTTGATTCAATCAGATTTAAGCTTCAATCAAAAACCAAGCCTCTTGATTTGAGTGGATTTCCTTTTGATTTAAGCTTAAATCTGATTGAATCAAGAGTCCTTTTTCTTGTCGATGTTTTCAAGAGTCTGGACTCTAGATCCAATGTGTTTTTTCCCCCAGTGTACATCACAAAAGGGTTACAAGGAAAGAGGGGGAGGGGTTCAAAAACGTCGAAAAAGTGCGTTGCGTAATTTATGGAAGCTCCGCTCCGTACGATCAAAATATGATCGTGCGGTCAGCGCAACTGACCCATTGAAGTTTGTTGTGATGGAATTTTGTCCTCGGCGCATCGCTATAATTGATTGATTCATCGGTTCTCACCTCCAAGTTCCTGTTTACAAACCCCATTCAAGCCGCTCCTAAGCGGCCTCGCAAGATTGCTCGCGAAAACAACCACCGCCCATCTTGGCCGCGAGCGCGGTTACCACTCACCCCGGCAACGATGCCGGAAAGCGAGGATCTCCAGATTGAGAAAGGAGAGACCGGAACCACTCGGTCGTGCTAAGGAAGAACGCCGTATGAACCTTTAGGCGTTGCCAAATCTCCCTTGATAGAATATTTATTTTGGAGAAAATCATGCGTATTTTTCCTTGGAACTAACAGACTTTATTGATAAAACTACGAACAAAATTGTCTGAAAAAATTGAAGAAAAATATTCACAATTTTCATTGTAAATTAAGTTTTAATTGAAGGAAATATGGCAACGTCTGAGGGCTCCTACGGCGTTTTTCCCTAGCGAGGCAGCACTGCCCTGCGAGGTGGAGAAATGCATCGGGAGGCCGCTCGGCGATGCGGCACGGGGCGACCGCTGCTACTCCGAGACGCGGGTAGATTTTTTTGTGAATGGAGCCGACCGCCGCGGTGCCGTGGTGGGGGAGTGGATTACAACTCATCGCACTTGTCAACCATGAATGAAAATAAGTTACGCAAATGGAGGAGGAAGGTGCAGGGGATGGGCGAGGGGCGGGCAGGGGGGCGGCGGAGCTGCATTTGCCGAGTGCGGGAGCGTCTCATTCACGAGTGAATATGACCTATCCGTGCGTTGTTCCGATGGGACGTAAGCCGGTGAGCCTAGCCACTCATCGCCACACTGCTCTGCCGTGCTAAGGAAGAACGCCGTATGAGCCATCAGACGTTGCCGGATCTTTTTCGATAAATACCGCATTTGCAGGAAAAATTGTGAACGTTTTTTTCCAAAATTTCAGACAATTTTGTCCGAAATTTAATAATCAGAATATATCTGTAAGTTTTAAAGAAAAATGCACATAATTTTCGTCAAAAATACATGATATATCTTGCGAAATTTGGCAACTCTCGAATGTTCATATGGCGTTCTTCCTCAGCACGGCACTGCAGTGCGGCTATCACTTAACTTCCGCCGCTGCGCCGACCGCACCGTGTTTGGCGCAATGCGTGAAGTATTCACGCAGTCTTGTAGGCGCCATGCGTTTCACGCTGATCGCACTGTGTTTGGCGCAATGCGTGAAGTATTCATGCATTCTTGTAGGCGCTATCCGTTTCACGCTGACCACAATAACCGCATTGTGTTAGACGCAATGCGTGAAGTATTCATGCAGTCTTGTAGGCGCTAATATGTGTTACATGCCGAATGTCGAGGGCTCCTCCTTTACATCTCCAGTCCTCGTGGTCATCATGCCTCTCTGCAAGCCAAATCGTGTGTTTGGTTTCTCTCTTAACTTGACTAACTAAAGGTGCAGTCTCTTGTATCACCGAAAGATGAAAAAATTAGCATTTACTATACTCTCACGAAAAAGAGAGTTTGTCGCCTTTTCTCGTTGGTAATTTTTTTTTCTGAATCCGATTTTTTTCATACCTGCATTTAAAAAAATTGCAAAATTCGCCGCCCCCTAAGTTCGCCGCCATGGGCCTTTTAATCCGGCCTTGTGAACATGACAGCTAATAGCTTTAGTCAGCTTTTCAAATTAAACTATTGGGATTGCAAATTATCTCATACCGCCGTAATTTTAGTTTATTCTAACGTTTTTGGACTTTTTGTCCTAAATTATGCCTTAAACACTCTTGTCCAGTCCACTATGCCTTGATATCAAGAGCTCAATCTTCAGTTTTTCTTGAACGAAGATCTCTCATCCCGTAGATAAGTTACTATCACAAATGGATATAAGGATGCATCGTTGAAAATAGAAACGAGATAGTTAGGAGTCGGCGAGCGGTCTAGGTCGGATAGGGATTACCGTTCTAAAGCTGAGGTCGTCGCACACATGGAACGGGCCATTCGGAGAACTCGAACAGGAAATTTTTCATTAAAACTGCAGATTTTGGTGGTTTTTTCTACACAATTTGAATTCCAGGGTATCCGAGGCGTGGCGCTCTCTTCGATTCATCGATTATTCTGTCATTTAAACCTGTGAAAAAGGATCGACAAACAGGGTGTTCACAACGAGCACCTTAAAAATTGATTCTTTACCACAGCTTCAAAAGGGGAAATATCGATAATAGATCATTCACGCCTCGCTACTGCAGGGTGCGTGTTTCTTGAGGGAATTTTACGAGAACACCGATTAAACTACTTTGAAACATCCACGTGTCCAGTGGCGAGACGTGAATGATATCGATTATTAATATTTCCCCATTTTAGGTTGTGGTAAAGAATCGACTATTAAGATGCACGTTGCGAACACCCTGTTTCTCGATCCTTTTCCGTAGATTTAAATGGCAGGTCAATCGATATTACAAAAATTACGAACGCTTATCTGCCGTGCCAAGCAAGAACGCCGTAAATCTATCAAGATTTTAACTGGTTTTTTGGAAAAGTTAAGTGCTTGATATAGTATTGACGAAAGAATTCTGTAAAAACCTTTTCTCAAGGCACACATGTTTTTCTGCTATGATGCATTGTTTTTGAAAAATTTAAAATGGCGTTTACGGCGTTTTTGCGTCGCACGGCAGTTATGCTTTCGACGTTTTCACATGAGATCTGCCTCCTCCTGTGTCGATTCGCTCCACCGTGCGTCGGGCCGCGGTGAAGAGGAGAGCCAGACAGTTGAACTTTTATGCAAGCGAGATAATTGAAAAGGCGCAAATTGATTTTCGCCGAGAATTAAAGCTGCCTGCTCGGAGGAACTAGGTATTCATTGCTTTTCTGCTTCTGGGGAGTGAGGATTAATTACGACCGGTTATGGCCCGGTTCACGCCGGAGAACCGACTCGCACTCCGCCCGGCCCCGCAAAAACCGCCTATCAACCCGGAGTTTCCATTGCATTTATAGTCCGAGAGCCAGACGACTTTGAGTGACAAACTCGGGATACATGTTTTGACCCCCTAAATCGATAGCCTTGCATGCACTGAAACGGAAAATGTTTGTCTGCCGCCCTCTAGCCTGTGCCATCACCCTCATCTAGGCCCTCAAAGTGGTCCAAAAAACACCATCTGGTGACAAACTCCTGACGCTCGGCAGACAAGTCTATTATTAAAGATCATACCCAGGGTGACTAGAAAAACTTTGTCTGCCGCCTTCTAGCCTGTGCCAT
>NW_017547098.1:4215889-4260997 GCF_001854935.1 Bemisia tabaci
GCGTCAGGAGTTTGTCACCAGATGGTGTTTTTTGGACCACTTTGAGGGCCTAGATGAGGGTGATGGCACAGGCTAGAAGGCGGCAGACAAAGTTTTTCTAGTCACCCTGGGTATGATCTTTAATAATAGACTTGTCTGCCGAGCGTCAGGAGTTTGTCACCAGATGGTGTTTTTTGGACCACTTTGAGGGCCTAGATGAGGGTGATGGCACAGGCTAGAGGGCGGCAGACAAACATTTTCCGTTTCAGTGCATGCAAGGCTATCGATTTAGGGGGTCAAAACATGTATCCCGAGTTTGTCACTCAAAGTCGTCTGGCTCTCTGACTATTACGTGGTTCTTCCGTGATCGATTGTTGAGTCGTTATCGAATGACCTTGATCGATAAATCCCTATCTTAGCAATAGTATTTATCGAGCAAGGTCATTCGATAACGACTCAACAATCGACCTGGAGCTATAATTGCGACTCGAAGCCAATGGCTGCTCTGTTCGCAAAAGGACCGTCGCATGTGCTTTTCGCAGGGTTGTAGTTTATTCTTCCTACGTAAAATTATACTTTTACTTGCGTACAATTTCCTGACAAATAAAACAAACATAGAGCTCATTAAAAAGTTGAAAAATCATTTCGAAGGGGAGAAAGAGCTAGTCAAAATCCGACCAATCAAAAACTCGAGGAACGGGAAAATTCAGTCGTCAAATTAAATACACGTACTCAAGAGATTTTAAAAGTTGTTTGATTTTACTGAGTTTAACTTTAAACAAGAAAAATGTAGTTATAAAATCAACCAATATCTCTTACAATTTTGATTTATCTAAAAATGATGTTAGGCGCGCAAAAACGATGCCTGAAGCTGAGTTTAATCAATCAGCAAAGCCATTTATCCCGCCTGATTACGGCATCAGAACCCGCCGAAAATATAACTTTAAACTTCCCTCGTTTTTGGCATTTTCAAAATGTGGTTTCTTCGAAATCTAGGGTTGAAAAAAATTTGAAAAAATTTAAAATCTGAGAAATTCCTTGAAGTTCAGTTCAATCCTCGATTCCAGAAAATGCATTGTATGTGGATGCCACTGATCTATTGTCAGCAGTTTTTTGAGGTTCAGGTAATCGAAGTCTTTGGTCATAGGAATTGGATTCAGATAAGCAGTTCTCAGTTCTGCTTATCTAAGTTCGGTATCTGTGACCGAAAACTTTGGTTACCTGGAAACAAAAAGTTCGTGTTCAACATCAACCGAACTCTCTTCCGTGCGAATAAGAATGATACATATAGACATACCTCCTGTGCACAAAATGCCTATCAGCAGGATGACTATAGAAATTAATAGACAAAGCGATAGACAAAGAAGACATAGGGAGTATGGAGCAACCCTATTGGTTGAAATGGGTAGTTCCTATAGACTAAGGGAGAAAATGATGCACTAACTATAGGATAGGGTCTCCCCTGGGTTGCCGTTAGTTAGTCTCGCACCTGTCCGTTGCAACCACCCACTTCCAGCGATAGGATCCCTCCAAATCCCTTTTTTTGTCTTCTTTGTCTGTAGCTTTGTCTACCAATTTCAACGATCAGCCCGCTGGATTTCGAGAAACTGAACCAAAGTTCGGTTTCTGTGAACGAAAGCCTCTATTACTTTAAAAGGAGAAGTTCGTGTTCAATATGAACCGAACTTTCATCCGTGTTGATACGAATGATACGCATAGATAAACCTCCTTTGCACAAAATTCCTATCAGAGCGTATCCCTCGTGGAGGCTTCGACTTCGGCCGAAGGAAAAAGGACAAAATGCGTCTCGCCGAGGCTAATCCATTAAAATTCGAAAGGCCGGACTCCGGATTCGACGCCGCGCTCAGGCTCATTCCAAGCCAAACCACCCATCCGTCTCGAGTTCCCGATGGGAGTTAGGTGGTTCTCGCCTAAGAGGGCAGATTAGCGCGCGAGAATTGGAGGAGCCGCCGCCGGTGGTTCTGGGTCCGTCCGAGCTCCGGGGGCGAGACTTCATTCATGAGTGGCACGGCGCGTCGGACTGGCTGAAATACCAGACTCCTAGTCCACTTTGGGGGGTTGCGGCGGGGGGCGGGGGGAGGGCGAAGGGGGCGGGGGGCCAGACGGCGCGGCGGGCCGGAGACTCGTCTAGCGGACCTCGTCAGCTGGGTCCCGGGTCATCGGTTACACGGACCACGAGGTTCTTATGACGAGGACGGACCACTGGATATCCGTTGGAAGTCGTCGCCTGGGGACCGGGGTCCGGGCCCCGCCGTCCCTCGATGCCACGTCGCCGGGAATCCCCGGAGTATTTCCTACTCCTCACCGGGCTGATTATTGAAATGAGTAGACTATGGGATAGACAAAAGGAACGATGCAGCGGTTTCCAGACTTTTCCTGTGAAGTCTTTGAGTTTCCTCAGTCGCTACAAACGCCCTGTCTTTCCAGGGTTTCCATACCGTCAAAAATCCTGGCAGAGCAGCGAGCTGATTCTTGAAAGACAAGGACACAAAGGGAAAATTGATCGATCCTATTCGTTGGAACGGGTGGTTCTTATGGACTAAGGGGACGGAGAATGGGAACGATTGAATTTTCCCATGAAGTTTTTGACTTTCTTCAGTGCTTACGACCTGTCTTTCTAGGGTTCCAGACCATCGAAAGTCCTGGCAGGGCAGCGGGCTGATTATTGAAATTGATAGACAGAGCGATAGACAAAGAAGACACAGGGAGTATGAAACGATCCTATTGGTTGAAATAGGTGGTCGTTACAGACCAAGGGGGGCAGTGATGGACTAACTATAGGGTTTCTCGTGGGTTGCCGTTGGTTTGTCTGTTACGTAATCCCCTTCTCAATCGCAACCACTCACATCCTACTTACTAATCTCTCTGCTTGATTGTGACATCTTTGATGCCCCAAAAACTAGAGCCAATCGAAAATGGATTCCACATGGCGTAACCCTTCTTTCAAAGGGATTCCATGAATCGCTACGCGGGCCCCCTCTCGGTAGAGAATGGACAGATGGTACCATGGAGACCCTAGCGTTCCTTCATATGAAGAGTTAAAGGAGATGTGAAAGTTGAAAAATGGGTTAGGAGGAAAGTAGTGGAAGCAGGGACAATATATTTTTTTGAAACATCACCTTGCTCTATTTCATATTGTATTGAAATTTCTTTCGGAAGCCAACGCTCAGATCCGCCCAGTGATAACCGGTGACCAATGAGTTGAGCAATTGGTTTAGCAATCCAGACCTAATTTGTAAAAATTCGCCTAGTGCTCAGCCCAACACTCATCAATCATCTCTTTACGAATTTTATGCCCATTGGTTGCCACAGCCAGATGGGTATCAGTATCGAGCTGGTCCCTGGGGTTGCCTTTCGGCTGCCTTATCGGCGTTATATGAGTTTTTTCATTTCGAAACTTTATCTGTCAACTGAGTAACGAAGGCAGATGACCACGAATGGTGTCTGAGAGCTGGACTGACCAGATCTCCCGCAATAACCAATTATAACCGGTGACCAATGAGTTGAGCAAATGGTTCAGCAATCCTAACCTAATTTCGTAAAAACTCGCCCAGTGCTCAGCCCAACATTCATCAATCATCACTTTACGAATTTTATGCCAATTGGTTGCTTGTCAGTCATTATAAGCCATAAGATACCGTTGACCTCCGAGTGTGCCTTTTGCTTCAGATCATCAAGGCGGGGTCTTTACAACACATTGTCTCTGGACGCAAATGGCGACAAGCAAAACACGGCTCAGCGTGGTTTTGTGGCACGTGACGTAACGTAACGTAACGTAACGTAAACGTAGCGTACGTGGATGAACTCGGCAGCGGAGTTGGCGTGAGGTTGGACGGTGAGAGCATCGGGTCCACGGACGCCCCGGCACCGGGAACCACGCACCGAGTGGAAACGAGACTGATCAGCGAGATCGGGTTGGTGAGTCATGAGTCACGGGCACCATCGGGAACGTCTGGGCGTCGCTCGGTGTTGTCAGACCAGGATCAGAGACAAAATATTCTAGGAGCCCCGCTTCGTACTCCTATGTTACCGAAAAGAAGTCCAAAATTACATACATGAAGTTGGTAGTCAAACTTTTTTCAAACGAAAGATTAGGTTGGACTAAAAATTTGCTGGTCTCTTGCAAGGTGGCATAAAACGTGAGAAAGAAATGAAAGATTGGAAATTTCAGTGAAATATTTCATGAAATTTCACGAGGCTATGAAATATTTCATATTTTTCAGGGGCTAGAGTATGCAACCCACAGTCAAAAACCCAAAAATAGAAGAAAATCACAATTTTTACGTTTTGCGATAATAAAGAGGAACCTGGTGTTTTTCAGTATTTCATAAATTTCTGAAATTTCATGAAATATTTCACGTGAAATTTCAAGATTTTATTTTTCATGAAATTTTGCCACCCTGGTCTCTTGCTCGTCTTTGTGGTGTTTTGGACAAAGGAGGGGTGTCGATAAGGGCCAAAGTCGGCCTTGTCCCGGACTCCCGAGATTTTTGGATATTTTGCGGTTGAAGGCGTGCGTTTTGCAGAATCTGAAATATTTATTTGTGTTTCGACGATACTAGCCCAAACTTGGGTCCAAAGACCACAATACACAAAATTCTGCAGTTTTTCAGTGTACCACATCAGAGCTAATGTTGAACCCAAAAAACTCAGTTAATGGGCTTTGGATATGTTGATCGGGATGATTTCATCACTCTTCTGGCGTATTTCGATTTCCGAATAATCCCTAGAAATCATGGATTTATATGTAAAACAGGGTTCACGTGGAAATGGGGATATGACTTTACTTCAGAGGGGCGACAACTTGAGATGTAAAATATCTGAAAATGGTAAACCACGTCCTTTGGATCCAGCATGGAATCTGATGTAGGACAGTGAAAAAACGCGACTTTTCCTGGATTTCGGCCGTCGGATCTCAGTTTGGTCTTCCGTTTTGAAGAAATAAAGTGTGAGTAAACACTAATGTCTCTGTAAAATATGCGTCATCCGCTTTAAAATATTGAAAAATCTCCGGATTACGGGGGTGGGCCGATTTTGACCCTATCGACATCCCTCCTTTTTCGGTCAAAATCGATCACAAGACCGGGTAAGAATTGGACGTATTTCTATCGAAAGGAACTATGTGAAGACATGAGCCCTGGGACCCATAATAATACATGCATACCAGGGCTCACGTCACAATGCAAATAGTTCCGTTGGACAGAAATGCGTCCAATTAAACCTCAAAAAAACCCATTTTTCTCATCAAAGTTTCTCATCGAACACGTTGGATACATCAGAGACTTCCAAAATTACGTCGTGAGTGAACAAATATTGTTCGTAGTTTACACCGGGAATAGTAAATTCAAACTTTCCGCTCGCTAAAAAAGCTAGAATTAACGTAGGGCAAATCAAACAACCTACACGTTAGGCAAGTAATTGGAACTTTGCTTCTCACACACTTTTCTCCTTTTCTAATGCAAGGCACACGACCTCCAGTCTTGGCCAAAAACATTTAGCACACAGGAAATTTTGTCCATCGAATAGTACATTGAAATGTGTATAGTGCTTGATTTGACTCGAGTAAACTTTGGTTTTACTAGGAGCGGAGTACGTTACCAAAGAACGCTTTGGTAAAGTTCGGTATTTTTTCGCTCATGCGTTGATTTTGGATATTTTCAAGGCGCACGTTCGTTTTATTCTACTGAAAATTGTAAAAAGAAACTTGTAATGCGGTGCTTAATTTCGCAATGGTCCATTCCGCCATTAAGAGATTAAAATTATCGATATAGGTAAAAGCGTTTCCCCTTAAGTGGAAGTTAGTAGCCATATTATTTTCAAAAGTTCAAACACCTCGATAAAGGTGCCAAGGAAAAATGTCGTATAAGTCTTCAGACGTTGCCAAACTTCCTCTTGAAAAATTACGAATTTTCAGGGAGATTTTAAAGTATTTTTCCTCCAACTTTTCAGAGAATTTCACTCGTATTTTGATGTAAAGTATATGAAAATTTAAATGAGAATTATGCATAACTTTTTTCCAACATTTGTCTTTTTAGAGTAAATTTGGCAACATTCGAATCCTAAAAAAAGTTTCTCCTTAGCCAGGGCCGGATTAAGGGGGTGGTCACATAGGCCGCGGCCCATGGTGGCAAATTTTGCAATTTTTTTAAATGTAGGTATAAAAAAAATTCGGATTTAGAAAAATAAATTACAAACGAGAAAAGGCGACAAAATCTCTAATTTTCTGAGAGTATAGTAATTTCTACTTTTGTCGTCTTTCAGTGATACAAGAGGCAGCATCTTTAATTAGTCGAGTTAAGAGAGAAACCAAACACGCAATTTGGCCTGGACCTACCTAGAGAAATGATAACGAGGACTTGAGATGAAAAGGAGAAGCCCTTGGGGCGGCGATCGGCATGTAACACATATTACCGCCTATACAAGACTGCACAAATACTTCACGCATTGCGTCAAACACAGTGCAGTCATTGCGGACAGCGTGAAACGGATAGCGCCTACAAGACTGCGTGAATACTTCACGCATTGCGTCAAACACGGTGCGGTCTGCGAGGCGCGGCTGCGGCGGAAGTTAAAATCATTAATCCACATTTATGTTTGTTCTTTCATATTTTTTTGGTTCATTTCTTATGAATGGAAGGCCTTGTCCACACAGAGATAGGTTTACGAAACTTAACTTTCGCGCAAAGTTCCGTGAACTTTTGCTAGTAGTGTTGTCAGGGCTTTCCCAAAAAATGTGTTCAACACCAGTAAACGCGTCTTATGCACCCCTCCCCCGCTGGCACGGTCATTTCATGGTTTTCATTGATGTTTCAAAACGAATGAAAAGGGGGCGGCAAAATATACTAGCGGCCCATGGGCGGCAATTAGGTAAATTCAGCCCTGTCTTTAGCACGGCAGTATTGACGTGTCTCCATTTGCTAGTCATAGCTATATTGTCTTAGAAAAATTGTCTGGTTAGGTACACTCTTCTCCAAAATTTGATTAACAGGTACAGTTTTCTCTGAAAAAAAAAAAAGGCTGACAAACTCCTCGAGGACAGCTGGAATAATCAGCGAGGTGCTAAGTTCGGTCTAAAGGCTCCGTGGCCTCTAAGATGTCGATTAAAACAAGATTTTCTCACCAAATGGCCACTAAATTGTGTAAGTAAAGTAAAAATACAGTTGAGGGTTTGCGCCAATTGATGTGTGACTTTGCCAAAAGTTTGGGGTGACTTACCCGTACCAAGTTATGTCTATGGCAGATCGTAAAGAAAACGAGCCTCTCGCTTACACTTTGAGATGGTACCATATTTTTAAAGTTTAAGTGATTTTACAAAAATTGCAAGTCTCTTGTTAGCTCCAGCAATATTTTATTAATGTTCCGCTCATGACATTCTTCTCTGTGTGGGTAATTGTTGAATTGTTATCGAATTAAATTGATCGATCGCTTCTTCTATCTTAGCAAATCTAAAAATATATTTGTCGCAGGTAATTTGCAATCGCCGGTGATTCTCAAGTGGTCTGGGTGTTCGATAAAATCGCAATAAAATGCAGTGGAAAAATGATTTGATCGATTGGGAAATTACCGTCAAAAGCACAATCTCGGCTCGAACGCCTTCATTTCGCCGTGATACTCTAAGCTTCGCCGCGCAGTTAGTTTAGTTGCCTCACAAACGAGAGTAGCACCGCCTGCTACCATCATACACCATCTACGGATGAGCAATGTCTATTTCATTTAAAAGCAACATAATGTGTAGTCTAACCGTGTTCTTTATTCCCCTGTTTCATGCCTGTTCATTCATCATTAATGGCTTGAAAATCAACCGCGCTTGCTGATTGACTGCGACACATTGATCAAAGATCATTCGATATTTGAACTTACAGGCGTAGGATTTTCAAAGAATCAATACAGAGAAGAGTTTTTTGGCTATTGATCGGGTGATATTAGCCACCTAAAGTATAATTTCAATGGCTGAAACCTGAACATTTTACAGGAAAAATTACTCAACCTAGAAAAACCTGAAAGCCCTACCTACTACATTCTAAAGGGGAAAACTCATCTTGTATGGAGACAAGTTATCGACAATAAAAAAGAGGTCAATGAAGTTCTCCATTAATCGATGACGTAATTCTTAAGGATTATTGAATATGAAGTTGAGATATTCTTTTGAATAAGTTAAAACTGACCAAACCACGCACAAGCAATAATAACATACTGTCTTGATGGGATGGAAGTCTTTTCGCAAATTACTTTAAACAGTTTTTACCCTGCAATTTGTGTAAGAAACTATAACGAGCAATTTTTTCAGTAGTACGGGACATTCAAAACCACTGAGTCAGATTTCCGCAACCATCAATCGGGTAACTGTCCTAAAAGAGGTCCAAATGATATTCACTTTGTAGAGAAATAGGAAAACAACTATGGGAATTATTCAAGCGTCTAGCCGACCCGTAGATTATTTTTTTATGATAATCATTCCTCTCAAATTCAAAAAATACCCGGCGAAACGCAATCGTAGAGTCAACTGCCCAGACATGATTTCGATTTGGCGGGTAAATTGTGTCACTAGTTCCCAGACGAAAACAATCACTTCTCGTGAGGTTAATTTATGAGAGACAATGATCTCATGGCCTTTTTTTAATATTTGGGAGCTATCCGCGTCTTAGCTTGGACCTATGTGTCATGCTGCTTTGAGGAAAAAATTAAACATAAGTAAATTGTGAATTTTCATTTCATTTTTTATCTAAGAGGAATTTCCAAGAGAGATCCGTCTTAGGACCTCCCCGGAAGATCAAATAAATGTGTTTTATATTTTAATTTTTAAGGACTGACTTTCAGGATACGGACAAATTATTAATATTTTATCAATATTTATATGCACATGGTACGTTAATTGCTGTACAAGTAGTTATATAAAGAAGGGAAAGAAAAAGAAGGAGGAAGAGTATAAGAAGGAGTAGGAGAAAAAGAACGATCCCCAAATAATGGCTGATATAAATGTAGAGTAGAGATTCAAAATCTACAAAGCAACATCAGGTGTTGCTAGGATTGAACATATGGTATTTCTCACTGTAAAGGAACCTAAACACCTTCGTTTAATGGACTTCTAGATGGGAAGTTTTCTTCAAATTTTTGCCATATTTTCAACAAAAATTGATATCCTCATTGGCCTTTGAATTCCGGATCTCAGCGATACACGATTGTGCTTACCACATTTTGAATTACCACTGTCCAAATGTCGAAGTAAGCCCTTTGCTGCTTAAGTTTTACCAAATTAAATTCAAATTCCAAAACCAACTACTCAATTCTTCATTCATCAGTCATCACTAGGCGGATTTGAGCTTGCGGGGTCTCTAGGATATTTTGGCTCTCTACATATTCTAGTCATAATTTCTCTCAATTTCAAATTTTCCATTCAGTGACATGGGAGGACAAGCCACATAAGTGCAGTTTTTGACAAAAATTGAGATATTCATGAACACAACTAAAACTAGTTTGAAAGTATATTCGTGGAGATTTCACAACTAAAATCCAACTTTGAAGCATCAAAAAAGGAGTTTATACTTCCTTTTCGCCATAAAGCTCCATGTAATTTTGAAACTTTGGACACGTATTTCTTGAAATGCCAAAAACCGCACTTATGCGTTTCGTTCTCCAAGCCCCTCAATTGGACGTATTTCTGCCAAACGGAACTATGTGTAGTATGACGTGAGCCCTGTTACGCATATATTCTTAAGGGTCTCAGGGCTCGTGTCGCAATGCACATAGCTCCGTTTGACAGAAGTACGTCCAATTGACCTATTCTTCACGTTCAGGTGGATTCGAACGCTCCTTGGCTGAGCAAACCAGAACACATATGACACTTTATACGGTAACGCAGTTTATTTTTAGAAGATTACATATTCTACGCGGCCCCATGACCACATATTTGGACGTATTACTGCCAAACAGAACTATGTACATTATGACGTGAGCCTTGTGATGCATATATTCTTATGAGTCTCAGGTTTCATGTCTCAATGCACATAGTGCCGTTTGACAGAAAAACGTCAATTTTCGTTTCATCTTAAGCATCGGAGGACGTCTCGCCGAATTATGCTGCATCATTGTCCAGTCTCCGTCGCGCGAGTTCAGCGTTTCAGCCCCAGATTCAGCAGCGTCGGGTCTTTTAGTGACTCTGCTGAAATAAGAGCGCAATCGGGCTTTCAAGTGAGCCTTGTCGACCATTAAACCCCACGCTTTCCGCGGCTCAAGTGGAACCGGAGCCACGCTCGCTGATTGGCGGAGCGCGGATTCGGGGCGTGGTGCTGAGACGCTGCGACTGCGAAGGGATCGTTTTCTGATCCCGGTAGGAATGAACTCTGGAGATGAGACGGCAGATCTCATCCCAGTCGGACGACCACCTTATTCAGCACGGATTTCTGCGCCACAATAGGAGAAATGCGCAGTTGGAGAGGAGTCAAACGGAAAAATTGAATCAGAGGGGAAATTGATGAATGAAGCGGAGGAAAATATTGCCTCTCGATGTTGCCATACATGTTCAGTTACCTCATTAAGAAAAAAAAATCTAGTCGGGGTACTAGAAATAATACCATTCGGGAACTGAGTATCTTGGTTGGCTCGACTAGCATTAAACAGGAATTTCGGTATATCTAATCGATTTTTGGGTAGTGTTCAGCGAAAAGGGATTTTAAGTAAGGAATTTCCGGAAAAATCGAGTAAAGAATAATTATTTTGAGGTACTTTAGAAGTATATTTCTTCCCGCTGAAATCTACTTACATCATATAGAATGGTGAAAGTTGACGTCAAGTTAGTTTTACGTTGATCATTATGGAGAAATGAAAACCACAAACTAATTGTTGCTCCTTTCCCATTGCATGTTATATTTGGAACCCCATTGTTAAACACTGCCCAATTGAACGGCTTTGGCAAACAAAAGAAAAAAAAATTCAGAAATTTAAATCTTATTTTTAGGATCAGGAGACAATCTGGTGTGTATAAAAGCTCTCATTAATTCAAACACCCGAACTGTAGTCATGGGATATAATGCGTGTTGAAACAATTCAGTTTTGAGAAAGAAAAGATGTTAAAGAGTGACACGTTTTTACGATAAAATTAGACATCTAAAAGTGAGACAATCCTCACCACTGAACAAATTAACGGTATAGTGTTTCTACCTAGAGATAGTAAAAAAAACTCATTGACGGCCGAGGTTCACATTTTTCGATGGCATCAGATGAAAATCACTCTTTTGAAGAAACCTTAAAGTGTGAGCCAAATTCTTTCCTGTTGAACGTCTCTCATTATTTGTGGGAAAATTCATATTTTCAGGCATTAAAAAATATTCCAAAATTGTGACAACATCGGTGAAAATGCGCGGCACAGAGCGACGGTGTATTGGCGTGACGCGGCGGAGTGGGGCATCGAAGACGCTTACAGCAGCATCCGCAACGCGTTAAGAGCCGGAAATAGCATTGTAGTGCAAACAGGAGAACAAAAAAAAATCAAAGAGAAATAAAAAACCTAGGTAATTTGGCTGACAACCACGTTTTTCCGACTCCCTGACCACACACTAGAGGACGGTCCATGGCTGGAAAATCCAGGTGGATGCGCCTTTTCTGAGAAGAGCGATTGCCCTCTGCTTCCCGTTGCTGACGTCAACACTGGCTGACGTAAGATGCAGCCGAAATTTGCATTCAAATCGCTTGAAAATGAGGCGCATTTCCTCGGGGTTGATGATCAAAAGAATTTGCCAACCATAAACTACGATGCGTTTTCAGGGTTACCGTGCTCTGGAAAACATGTTTGTCTTTGTCATTATTTTACTCCGTCTCATTGATAATTTGTTATTCATGTTGGAAATTATTCTAGAATTGCGTAACATATTTAGGGGATACTGAACGTTGTGGAGAAGGTAAATCCTATTTTCTAGGGTTACATAACATTTAAGCTTTTTTCCTCATTAGGAACTGCATAATTTTTGGTCAAAAATACATTTTAAGGGCCATTTTGTTGAAAAAATGATACCAATTTGCCACAAGACAAGGTGTGAAAAACATCATATGAAGAGATTGGAGGACAAGGCGCATTATAGTGCAGTCTTTGAAAAAATTTACGTATTCATGAACTCAACTGAAACTAGTTTGAAAGTATATTCTGTGAAAAATGCACAGCTAAAATCCAACTGGAAAGCTCAAAAGTGCGTTCAAACTTCCTTTCCGCCATGAGGCTCCAAGTAATTTTGAAACTTCAACACGTATTTCTTAAAATAGCAAAAACTGCACTTACACGCCTTGTCCTCCAAGCCCCTCATATTACACGATACTTTATTGAAATGTCGGGCAGAAAAGGGGGAAAACATCAGAAATTTCCAAATAAACCCAGCTAAGAAAAATCAAAGTTTCCTGTGTTCGGCAATTCAAACTTTCTACTTGCCAAAAAGCCAAAGTATGTTTGTATCATATTTGCCACTAAAGCAGTTTCTGTGTTTTTGAGTAGAATGTGCTGAATTCGCCTCGAAAAGTCCATAAACACCGTGAATCGGAGCACCAGAGAAATTTTTAGATCCAACATTATTTGGCATCCAACATGTGTTTCTGTATTACTACGATTAATGTCTTGTTTGGATGACAAACATTTGTGTTTATGGAAACTGTGATTTTTCGGAAAATCGGTGGGCGACGCGAAAAACTAAGGTCATTTTCCGCTTCAGCAACGGAAACTAAGTAAAAGAATCTTGGGTAAAATCATTTTCACCTCCTTTCAGACGCAAACCACGCGGATCAGTTTTACATGAGAGTATGTAGGGAGGCAGATTACATCATTCGACCGGTAACACGTCGTTATTAGGCACGGCGGAGAAATCTGTCAAAAATTTGATTGAAATATTGAAAATCGTACATTTAATCAATCATTTTTCGCAGGTACATCCGATGGTAGCATTTGTTTTCCTCTCTATGAACCAATTTCCTGTCAAACTAAATTTTTCTAGGAAATATCCAGCTTTAATAGAAACCTCAATTTTCCGTGAAATTGGTGGGTGTGAGAGAAAAATTAAGGTCATTTTTAGTCTCACAATCAGTACTATTTGTATGTAAATGGAAAAAAAAGTGTCAGCTGTTATCCCATAAAAATGTGGTACTACCTCAATTTGTCGGATGATATGAACATCTCCTGTTAATTGTGGTAGTACCACAATTCAAGTTAGGATAGAACCACAACATTTGGGTTAGTAGCAACCGCAGTGGGTAGTAGTTACCGCAACATTTATTGGGATGCTACCATAATTAACTGGAAATGTGCTTATCATCGGAGAAATTGAGGTAGTACCACGATTAATTCGATTTGTCCATACCATCCATCAACCTCGTGCTTTTTTCTGTGTATGACAGAGGTATCCGCTATTGCTATACTATGATTACTATTACTATACTCAGCAACTCAGCGGGGTTTCAAGGCGATGGTGTTAAGGTGGAAGAGGGCACCCTTAAGAATAGTTGGACTAGGCTCATCAGAAAGGAATCATCCCATATTAAGTCAAAACTGAGAAAAAGAGGTTTGAAGTTTAATTCCTGCATGAGGATCAATGCAGAAAATTAACTTTAAACCCTCTTTTCACAAACTAATTTCTGTTTTTCGACTTTCAGTTTTTGGCAGGAGAAAATATACGGCTAATGGAACTCAAAAACTTCCTTAACTCAATTTTTTCGAAAATGTGGGTTGGTTCCTTTTTGATACACTTGGTTCAGTTAGCTTATGTAGTCGAACTTCCGAAAAAAAACAGTACAAATACCTAATAATCAATACACAACAACATAACAACAATCATAAGAACTAAACGTAGCATGGTCTTATCTGGTATAGTGTTCGTTTGCATAAACTGAATGTTTGGTTACATTGAGCAAATGCAAAATTTAACATACCAAAAAGTTTTGGTGATAAGCGGTGCTGAACTGAACTTTTTCGAGTGCACATATGCAACGTAGCAGTTCTCAAGGTGTCCATCATGTTTTTCCGAGGGGCATGATTACATTAAGGAGAGCGGTGAAAATGGGGCGCATTGTTTCTCTCTCTTTTTTTTTACACACATAAAAGTCGCTCCTATATTCTCCTCTTCACTTGTTAGTGAGTGTTATTAATCACCACACGCTTTCAGCTGCCAGGAAGTGTCTCAATTCTTTAATACCACGTCAAACTGATGAACGATAGCGCTATAGCCGCTTGTTTTGATCTTGAGCAAGCACGAGGCATGGAAAAAGGCGCGATACAACTATTTTAACCTCTGCGTAGCTCTCATTGCATAACTGACTAAAAGAAGGAGTTTTCCACATTTCGTGCAACGCACGCTTTCGCACACCGCGCTGAGCGCCTGGAGGAATATTATCATTCGTTTTTTCGGGATTGAGATCTGTATTGTTTTTTCAACATCTGAGATAGATATAGACTGAATCACGTAAATCAATGAACAGTACCAGCACTCCTGAAGTTCCCTATAGTGTAGAGGGAAGATAAAATCTTTAAGTTTGATTGTGTAAGCAACTTCGATCATAGAGTACATAGAGTCGTAATATAAATGGGAGAGCTGGCGCCATGTTATGGTCGACGAGTTCCGAGCCCGGTGTGCCCGGTACTTTTTTGATACATGTTCGATCCAAAATGGCAGTGTAGAATACATAGTAATTCCTATCTTCTTTGTTTTCATCGGGTGACTGGGTCCCCGTGTATCGAAACCAATCGATTATGTATCGAAAAAGTGATCTGGCGTGACTCAGGAATCTCGAAATTCTGAACCTGGAAAATGTTTGAAAGTGGCGCCAGCTCTCTGTATTACATTACGGCTCTATGGTCTAAGCACTCTACATATGACTTAGGTGTATAGATGCTTAAGAAACGAAAATATATCAAGGTCAATATCAAACATTAGCATAAGAATTACATTCATTTCTCAATGTATGCAATTCCGTTGACACAAAAATAAACTAAAGCGTTCGCAACTTATTCTTTAGAGCACTTAAGAGAGTCAGCCATCGGATCTCAAAATCCAATTTTTCGATTCAACTGGACACAAATAGACCCATTGAAAACTTCGTCCTTGTAGACTAAAGTACCATTTTTTTGTGGGAATGGCGGGTATCGGGTAGGGACGGATAGGGCAACGGATAAGGACGTATACTTTAATGGTGGTAAATCCCCATTTAAATTGAAACGAGGAAGCTCTAATACGTTCGTATTAAAAAACAAGCAGTAAGCTCCAACGCATTCGCGTCGGAAAGCGGCTCTGGCGACGGTAGTTGTAGTCAAGAATGAGGGCCTAGACACATTTTGTCATTGATGTACAATCCGACAACTGTCGATTCATGTTTTGTAACTTAGCAGATTTACAAAGCCGGTGTATAAATGTGTATTGGCCCTTGATATGCAGAATGCATGGCACTATCACTTGTTGTATACTTTTAATTTTGAAGGCTCTTTGGAGGTCCGCATCCTAAAAAATCTCTTTCACATTTTTTTTTTAAACTTGTCGTTGTGATTGGGCGCCAATTTCTTTCAATTGAGTGATAATCTTCTTTTTTTGTCAAATAACTAGTTTCGGTTTCCTTGGTAACCTTTGTTTGCTATCAGCTGATATCGAGTAATATGCCTAGGAAGCTGCAACCACTGCATTCTTCCAAAAAACCGCGAAAACTTTAAAATTCAAAATTTCAAATTTTGAACGTAAAGTACATTTTTTCCATCACGAGATTAAAGCACAGACAAGTTTTGAATTATTGACTGTATCACCATGATTCCAAAAATACACTACACAACATAGCATTGGCTAACAATAAAACAATATGCAATAAAATAAAGTCATGACAAGGTACATAGTCGAAAATGGCGCCGATTCCCATCAACCAATGCGCGGTCTCTCCAATGTAACATGGTCCATTGATACTCCCCAGCTGGGACCGTCCGGAATAGCAGCTCTAGTGCAAGCACCAGAGCCGCTAAAAGTTTCTATGTAGGCGCGTTTTTTAGTTCCCCGAAGGAGATGAGCACCGTTGAGATGAAATAACTCGCTCATCGAACTTTGAACAATCAATTTTGAGAAAACCTTGATGGTATGTGGTGTGAACGGTACGGGGTAATATTCATATTACACCATCAAAGAACCGACAATTTTTACATTTTTGAGTACTGCATAGCACGCACCGAAAGAATTTTGATTAATTTTCGGCTATCTTCACTTTTTCTTCGTTTTGTGGATTTTTTTTTTTCCTTTTCGGAGTTTTGCACCTTTCGAAACAAGCGATTCGATCGCCGCCGCTGGATTTGGCATTAAAGTTGATATGAAGAAGATTTTGATATCATTTTAAGGCGCTTGATCTCGAGAAAAATCGCGGCCTGCGGCAGGCGCCGAAGTCGGGGGAGGGGGCGGAAATTCGAGGCCCGATCGGCGCGTGACGTGTCCCGGTCGCGAATTTCCAACCACTTCGCGAGCTGCCCATCGGCCATAAATCACACCAGAGCTCAATTTAGACGCGGACGCGAGGAGAGACCGCCGAAGGGAGGAGAGAACGAGAGAGAAAAAGGGGAACGCAAGGGGGGCAGCGACGAGGGGGGGGGAGCGAAAAAAGGGGGAAAACAAACAAACAGTTTCATTTCACTTTTGATCCGGAATTGTCAAACATTTGTTTTCCCTGAATTCTGGGGCTGTCTGCCTGTTGGCATCTCTGTCTTCGCGTCGGGGCATCTCTCTCGGGGGGTCTCTCTCCCTCCGAGCTGGACCGCCCCTCTCCTCCCCCTCCCTCTCCCGGCGGAGACTGAGATTCTGGCGCGAGGAGCCCGCAGCCGGCCGCCTGTTCTATCTCTCACTTGCTACCTGAATACTACTACTTAATACTGCTACTTTCCACTTAATTCATCTTCCCACTTATCATTCACCTGGTTCTTACTCGAGTTTCAATAAAACCCTCCGCCGGTTACGTCTCGCACGCATTCCCCGCTTTTTTACGCTCGCCGTCTTTGCCGAAGGAAAAAGAAAAGCGCGCCGCGTCACCGCACGCAATTTTTTTTCGTTTTTCGCCGAATTTTCTTTTCATCTCTCGACGAATTTACGGAAAATTTCGTCCCCGTAAGAAAATTTAGGTAGACTGACAGTTTCCCTCTAGTGTCTTCGTCGAGTTTTGTGCTGTTTCTCGGGTGAAAAATTCGAACATCTTAAATTCGCGGCTAGAATTTGACAAATTTTAAGTTTCCCCTCGGAAATTGTCTCCTTATCTCGGGCCAGGGTATTATTTTTCCAGTGTTTCGGCTGAATTTCAGTGACCTCTGTGCTCTCGAGAGGACCCCAGTGAAGTTTCATGCCGCCGCGAGGCAGTGACTCGTTCGTGAGATGGACGCTCGGGAAAGACCCCTCCCGGAAAGCTACAGGACCCTCGTTCGTGTCCACGCTCCAGCCCCGGCGCGCCGGTAGAAGGTACTCGTGAGAAGTTCGCGCCCAAGTGCTCCACACATTCCAGCCGCCATGAACGCTGACACTCTGAGAAGACTGAGCGGTGTGTCGCTAGCCACCGCGCTTAGGATAGTTCTAGCCTTAAGTTGTTTAAGCAGCCTCATCCAGGCTCGACCGCGGGTACATCACAGCGAGGAGGAGTCCTCCTCGGGGGAGTCGGGGGACGGGGACGAAGCTAGTCATGATCTCATTGTCAAATTGTTGTTGGACCTGGTGAACGTGTTGCCGTCGGATAAGTTGAGCGAGCTGGACGCGGTGCTGACCCGCGGGATGATGGAGATGCCGCAAGCGGACGAGTCGAGCAAGGATCCCGAGGATGAGGTCGACGTGCAGGACCAAGAGCTCAAAGACAAGGACCCGCCACCAACCCCAGAGCGCGACCCCTACGCTCGCGAATTCCTGGACCCCGCCAACTCCACCGCCGCACCCAACGTCAGTGTCGGCTACATCGAGGCTCCCAGACTCCCCGATATACGCGAAAGGTACGTCAAAGACGATTTTTACTTCCATGGTCTGGTGTGTGGACAATCTCAGGGAAATCTTTTGCAGGAATCCTCTCTATTCTAACGCTTTGTCTCCACGGGACGTTTCACGGGATTTTTCCCCAGTTCGAATCGCAGGGATGAAACTTCCGAGCTCTTTTCCCGTTAAACAACACAACCAAATTTCTGCTTCTTTTGAAGTCGTTCCTGGGCCTTCACAAGGATTCTTAGTTGGTACCGTGATTGGTATTGACTAACTCAATTTTTTCCCCAACTTAGCAAGTGAGATTTTTCCTGGGACAAATCCCATGAAAAGTCCCGTGGAGACAAGGCCTTAGGCCTTGTCTCCACGGTACGTTCCATGGGATTTGTCCTAGGGTAAAATCTCACCAGCAAAGTTGGGGAAATTATTGAGTTAGTCGATACCAATCACAGTGCCAAGTATGAGTCCTTGTGGAGTCCCAGGAACTACTTAAAAAGGAGAAGAAATTTTGTTGTGTTGTTTAACGGGGAAAAAGCTCGGAAGTTTCATTCCTGCGATTCGAACTTGGGAAAAATCCCGTGAAACGTCTCGTGGAGACAAGGCGTAATCAAATCATTTTTAAGACGCTCGATGGGCTGGGGCGAGGAAGGGAGTTCAAAGTTGTAAAAGGAAAATTCTCGTGGAGTCCCGTCCGTAAGAGGGCTGATCGAGGTTCTTTTTTTTTAAATCCTTAATACTATGGTTTTTTCGTTTGAGCTTTCGCTGGTCGCGAAGCGGCCTTTCGGGGATTGGGCCGCGTAGCGGCCAGGGGGCGGACTCCCTAGTTGATTAGAAAAGTGATTTACTGGGGGAAAGCGCGGCCCGGTAACGTGGCCCACAGGCTCACACCCTAATGGGCTCTTTGCGCAGCGTAGGGCCTCTCTACTCCATGCTAGTAGAACATCTGGCTCATAATTTGAGAATGTGAACGCAGCGGGCGCATATGGGCTCATTAACTGTCAATAGCCGCAAAATTTAAGAGGTACGCCGGTACGGCCGATGGATCTATGTAAACAATAATGGGAGGATGACAATCTGAGGAGTTGAATAATCATTTATGACCGCTCACGGGAAAATAGACCTCAGTGCCAAAGAATAAAAGATAGGAATTGGAATAATTCCATGGATAGTTTTTTTTTTTTTTTTTTTTTTTTTTTTTTTTTTTTTTTTTAAATCAAGCATTGCAATGAAGAAGTGCCAAAAAAGTACGAATGAAACCAAAGAAATTCTTACGGATGGAAATTTTCGGTTCGAAAATGTACTTTCAAAAAATATATACATGAAGCGAACGGCCCTCAGCACACATTTTGAACACCAGTTGCATGTTTCATCGAATTCTGGAATGCCGAATTTCCAAAAAAAAAATTGACGAAAAGCTCCTTCCTTTCTCAGGAAGGTATTCGTTCCCTTGGGCGGTAACGCTGAAATTAGAGCTAGTAACACGGAATTCAATCTAAAAATAGAATGGCAAATACTCTAGTAATAGTTTTACAACACCAGTCAGGACTTTTTTTGGTCGCTCGGGATCCTATTCGTATATTCAATCAACATCTGCACTTTTTTAATTCACAAAAAAACACCGTTGAATAGGGGTACTTATTATTTTGAGTTGAGTTAATCTTGTCTTGTACAGGAGAGCATGTCTGAACGCAATTTTTCGTCCCCCTACTTTTTAACTCTCAATTTTCTCAGGCCATCATTCACTAGTTATTTTTAGTGTAGTTTCCGAGGGAAGTACACTATTTTTCAACTTTAAATGTATTTTTCCTCAAAGTCGCACAGCTTATTCATGTGCCGAACAGTTTCTTTTTTCATATACCATATTTATTGATGATTTATGATGATTATCATATTTATTTTATTATCTCTTGAATGTTCTTTACTGGGGTACAAAAAAATACTTAAAGAATCATGATTCGTTAAAATATGGAGGTAATTTGTCGATTTTTCCCTTTTTTCTTCATGTCGCTCTTTTTTTTTCAAGGCATAAAAATTAGAACTAAATTCGAGGATTAGAACACCCCGACAAATTATTATTAATCCGATTGAATCCTGATTTTGAATCTTCTTGCTTCATTTTTCGTTGACATTAAGTTTTTCGAATCTGTATTTTTTAGGGGCATATAAATTCACCGCGAATCACTCAATTTCCCCCTTGCGATTAACCTATGTCTGTAACCAAAGAGAGGAAGAGAGTAAAAAGTAATCGATGTTCCTGTAGATTTGCTGAGAACTAAAATATAGATTCAGATCGTGTACTTTGAAAAATACCCGACGTTTTAAGGTTGAAGTCGACACCTCATTTACTATTTTGAAGTTGACTTGTTAATGTTTAAGAATCATAATTCACATTTTCTAAAAACTATATTACTACCTTTTAAGCCTCTATCAGAGAATAACATCTTCACGGCAAATAAAGCAAGAGTATGAATATGCATTAAGACTAGTTTTGCTTGATATCATTAAAAACTCAACTTTTTCAAAAACTGCACTTATGCGCCTTGTCCTCCAAGCCCCTCATTTGATTCACTCTTTTCTAGCGCAAATGATAAAGTGTCACCAAGAGGGACAAAACATATCTCAAAAACAAAATAAAAAAAAAAACCAGAGGAAAAAGTATTTATTTCCTTACTTTCTTGAAAAATTAGACACACGTCTTTTTTTGCGACTTAAAGCTCTTGTCCGATTATTTTCAGAAATGTTTTACTTTTTATCACAAATGACCGATTCGGCAGACATTCCTATTATGTAGAAGAAAAAGGAAGAGTTTCGATGGTTTAAGTGGCCATAATTGATGTAGTACTCAGGATACACCCGATCTGAAAATAGGATGTTGGTTTTACGAATGATATTATACCTTGGGAAACCCGTAGTTTTCGCCAAGTAGTTGAACCCACAAGTTTGGAACGTGAGATTAGGGGTCAGACCCCCTAAAAATCCAATTTATAAGGTGCCTTAATACAATTTTACCGAAAGGTCAGGGTAAAAAAATGTGGTATCTTATCGGTCATAATTTTTTTAAATCAAAATTCTAAAAGTTTCGATCTTCAAAGATGATCCTTGCGGATGCACTTGATTTTTCAAATTCATAACTCTCAGCACTTTTATATGCTCGACGAATCAGTGCATGTCGGACACTAACTTTTTTGTTGCGCGGTTTTTTTTTCTTTAAAATTGTATACATTTGTTTGTTGAAGATATTATTGCGTCCGTCGTAAAAGAGTCATTGCATATTAATTTAATCTAATGGTGGAAAACAAAGAGAATGTAAAAGCAGCCCGAAACGGAAACGACAATCGAAAACACAGGAAAAAGCGGAAACAAGGCTGAAATACAAAATACAAAGGCAGGACGTTTCGGTACCTTACGGCACTATTATCAACTGCTAAAATAGAATTAATCTAGCTTAATCCAATAGAGTGAAATTAAATCTCATATTTCAATTTAGATCATAGACTTTTAGGGTACCTTTGATACCTAACTACCTACCCTTTTACCTCCTATAGCGTGCACTTTCGTTTAACATATTTTTTAATCTCTAAGGTAACTACAAATTAACGGCAGGATGTGATGAAAAGTAGACACTCCCTTAAATCTTAATACAAATGAGAACTTCCAAATCATTGCTTGCGTGAGAAACTGATGAGATTGACTTTAACTGTCATGACGCAGTCTTTTTAGGTGGGGCATTTTTAGTTATATCATAGTGGTTACATCGCTTTTTAGAGAAAAAGGATGGAGAAAAGTGAGAAAAATGGATATCACAATTCATGGACGACATCGAAGTAATTTTCGCGTGAGTCTATTCTACCCCTTCCTTTTCCAGAGGCGAAAAAAAGAGAAAAAGAAGAGAAGAAATAAAAAGGAAGAAAATAAGTTTTGGCGGTCATTCAAAAACCCTAAGAATCAAAATCTCATGAATTTTGGCGAATATTCGGGCTTCTTTCGGCCCAATAATTTATCCTAGATAGAAAATTTTTATGCATATCAGAATGACTTTGAATAAAACGCAGATACATCGTCTCTTTCGTGTTGAATTATTCATGGCGATTCTTCTTATTAATTAGTAGGTTGATGTATTCAGAAAATAGACACAATTTTTTTCTCTATCCTAAGTGGAGCCTCTTACCGGGCGAAGATCTTGTCATAGTGACGAATTGCGGTATAGACGTTAGGAGGAACAGGAAAGAGGGAAAGGGGCCAGAAAATGCGCGCGGATGAACGGCGTGGTGTCATTAATTTCATTTTTGTTTTTGTTTTTTTCATTGTGGCACATGACTAGCTGTGTTCCGTTTTCATAAATAACACTGGAAGATGTAAAGGAACTGGAGTAAAGGGGAAAACCAACTAGATCTGTGACCTGTTCCTAGATTGCCTTCATCTCAAAACATCTACCGACAACACTCCGGGATTTAAAAAAAATATCCGGGCCTCTTTTTAGTTATTTTATCAGGAGGTTTCAATCTGAAATAACAATGAGATACTAGAGAAATGATTCTATTTTTCATTAGGTGAATTTTTTCCTCGATGCCATGGATCGTTTTAAATCGAAAAACATCCAAGCGTCCGTT
Source organism: Bemisia tabaci (assembly GCF_001854935.1). NCBI lineage: Eukaryota > Metazoa > Arthropoda > Insecta > Hemiptera > Aleyrodidae > Bemisia > Bemisia tabaci. Next base: position 4,238,439 of record NW_017547098.1, read on the forward strand.
CTGAAATAATTAGAGATATCGTATTACAATTCAGGTATGTGCTAAAAAAGGAACAGGATAGACATTCAAATTGGATTATATAAATGATTTGGCCTAAAACCTAGAAAAATGAACCGAATTGCGATCTGGTTCATGTTCACTGTCAAACCCGCGGAAACAGGTGAAACAATGTAAGTAAATACTAAACGCAAATAAATTTGACGGAAAATTTAAAAAGAAAAAAATAAATCCTGCTGCCTTAACTCAAGAGAAAAAAGTGAAACTACAAATTTGCAATACCTGAGATGAAAACAGGCAAAAGTGTGGAACATTAATAAAAAAATTTGTATGGAGTATGAGACGTAAAATTCGAGACAACCTTGCTTGTTTGATTTATTCTCAGTTTGACTTTATTTCCCCTGTCTTCGAGACCAATGTCAAAGTATAACGCTACAAGAGAACTTTTTTGTTTGACGGAAGTACATTTTCTCGCGATCAATTTAGCATTGGTAAAGGAGACAAAGGAAATAAAAATATTCAACAAAATGTTCAACTCATTTAAAGATTCATCACTTTGGAGACTGAAAAAATTGTATTCCGGTTTATCTGCAATAATTTAAGTAACTTTTCCATTTCGGAACACAGACCATGGACTGTAAGGTGAATTCTAACTAAAATTCTAAATGCGGGTTAAATTAGAAAATTTTCTTTTGGGATCTTTGAATAAACAGGAAATTCAATGATTCATGTCGAAATTTTCACTGACTTATATAAATGATAAGTACCATAAACACCATGTTTTTGGAATTTTAGTCTCTCTGCGGGTTCCATGAAATTCATTGAATTCAAATCTTTCGTAAAACTCCTTTTTGAAACGTAATTGTTCAATCGCAAAAGTTTTAAGTAGAAGAGATATTACATCAATGCGCCTTAAAATTCCAACCTTTAGCATCTCCTTGGGGAGCAAACACAATTTTGGACCCGATATAGGAAGACTGTTTTGAATCCAGATTTTCGTCAAATCGTCTTTGAATATTTTCTTTTTAGTTTCCTAATTTAAAAATTTCGAATAGTCGCGTCTTTGAACACTACATTTGCTGATTAAGCTTAGCAAGACTCGCGTCGTATCGCCCGAGTTAATGCCTCCTTTGCGCCTTCAATTCGGAGGGTATACTACAAAATATTCTATGTGGAGGACAGCTTTCGTCCAAAAATCTCTTAAAAATGTGCGTATACGATTTGTGTACGTTACTAGTTTGGCGGATAAAAATGACAGATTCACTAACATCTTAAATTTTTTCAATTAATTTCTTTATCAGTGGCGTACCGTGCTTTGCGATATATCGATTGATCCGCCTTTTAAACCTATGGGAAAGGATCGATAAACAGGATGTTCGCGACGAACACCTTAATAATCAATTCTTTACGGTATAGCTTCTAATGGGGAAATATCGATAATTGATCGGTCACGCCCGCCACTGATTAATTTTTCATCCGCGGTGTTTTTGGAGATTTTGTCGGTTCAAAATTTCGCTCAAAACAGTGTTAAAAACTCCTGATAGACCTATTATATTCTATCTTCAGTAATTAATTACTTGAAGCCTTAGTCCCCTTTCTTCCCACCCCAAAATTCGCTGATTTAAAGGGGTTAAAGAAATGACGAGGGTGGAGAAATATTCAACCCTACAAAAAAAAATACAGTCTTTTGAGGTCCGCGAGGTGTTCTAGGTACTTATAAAGAAAAGACTGATTGTATATTGAGCCAAACTTTCGGTGTTCCATACAAATCGAACAATTTGATTCGACAAACTGAAGTTTCGGAACTCAGTGTCGAATGCAATGTTTTATCTAAACAGGATCTTGCCTTTATTTCTCTGACTTTTTTTTGGCTGAGAATAATTTCTCACACAGAGACCGTAAAATTCTCCCTCTCTCGGCCGAGAGATCAAAATCGTCCGAGATTTTTACTCCATCGATGCGATACATTTCACGGCGCACAATGGAACGAGTCAATGGGAGAAGTCGGACAAAATTTTGAAACTTTGAAAGCTCATTACTCAGTTCATACACGAATTTGAGGTTTTAAAAATGGTTCCATTGGTTTCCTCGTGAAATTTTCTTCTGGAGACACACATCACTATTTAAAATATGATGAAATAAACATATAAACTTTGCAGTTTTAGCCACAAATTTCATGCCCGACTCTTCTGATTGACTCGATCCACTGTGCGGTGGTTTGACCACGCTGAGAACCCGAGACGAATCATCTTAAACTCGGTTCGTATGATCGAACTACTTTTTCAATGCACATCCCTTACATTGGTGGATCCAGCAAATTGGCAACATTGTCTTTTCTCCATATAAACCTATGGAAATGTATCGATTCTTGGAGGGGCCAGGTGCTCCGACAAGAATCGATTATTTAGCATAGGTTTAAATGGAGGAAATCCGGTGTTGCCAAATTGCTGGATCCACCCCTAACCCCTTAAGGAGCTCACGAGCCAAAAAGTTCGAGGGTAGCTGCTGTGTGGACCGAAAATTGGACATTTAAGGGTTTCTAACTGGGGTGAAGTCCTTCCGGTTCGGGGGAGGGGGGGCCAGACCGCGTAACACTGACACAAAGACAGCCCAGACGAGAAAACTCCGGGGGCGGCGTGTAGGGGAGGGGGAGGGGGGAGGGAGGAGGGGGCGAGACGGAGGGACTACATTGTAGGATGGAAATCGATAATGCCGAGTGCATCCGTGCAAGATGCAATTTGCAGCAGACACATAAAACTGCATCAGACTGCATCAGACTGATTTTGTATGCAGGATTTGGAATTGTGGGGTCTCCCCCGAGTCAGACATAGCTACAGGTGGTTGTTGATTCGCGACCTGGGCCCCCTCCGCCCCTCCCCGCTTCGTCCTCACCCCCCGCCCCCCGGTTCGCGGCTTCAGCAGTCTACCCCAACGACTCCGCTTTTTAGCGGGGAGACTCGGCACTTTGTTCTAAGATCTCCTCTCTTTACCACGGAAGAACGTCGTATGCACCTCTGTTCGTTGCCGAATTTCATTTGGTAAACAACGAATTTTCAGGGAGACTTGTGAATATTCCACGGTTAATTTTTCAGGAAATTTTCTTCGCAATGTGATCTGAAATATTAGCAAATTTCATGTAAAAATATTCAGAGCTTTTCTCAGGAATCAATACTTTAAGAGTTTAAGAGAAGGAATTTGGCAATATGCAAATGTTCATACGGCATTTTTCCTTACCATGGCAGATCAGCACAGCATAAATGTTTTTGGGCCGTTTTTGACATCCTGCTCCATCCATAACTGCTTGCACTTGAATGTCTTGTTTCGAGCACCACCCAATCTCGAAAAATTAAAAATCTCGGGGTTCTTTTTTGCAGAAAATTTTTCTTAGGAGTCATATGTATCTTGTATTTATTTATTATTATTATTTTCTTTCCTCAGAATTTTTTTCTTATTATTTCATTTCAAAGATATGCTCGAATTCCGTTTGTTCCGGAAAGCGCTCACTTTTGGTTGGCTTAAAAAGACTCACGTTGTACCATTGTAGGTGCAAATAGTTCCATTTGTTTAGCTACGGGTCTTTTTAAAGAAACTGAATAGCATGCGCTGAAAATTCTTCCATTAAAACCTCATTTTTGAAATTTTGGCGATAATTCCAGTCGGAAAACAACCGGTTCATTTGTGGTCTGGAAAGGCGGCTAAGCGTTTCAAAATGCGTGAATGAAGTGACGCGTAAATGGATACGATTTATCGCGTTCATTTATCCAGTCACATCCGGTCTTGCAACTCCTATTTTCCCCTCCGTTTGGCAACAGCGAGAGGATAAGTCGTGAAAATTGATGTAATTTGCCCTATAAATTCTAGACTTGGCTTCAATTCCTGTTTTCGGAATCGAGACGAACGTCCTTGAGACAATTGAGGAAAAATTATTGGACTCAGATCGTTATTTTTAGTAAGACAACTTTTTATGGGTTAAATGCGCCAACGGGAGGGGGGCGAGGGGGGGAATCGTGGGGAAAATTAAATAAGACGCGGGGGCAAAAGGGAAAAAAGTGGCGGTAACTGAGGATATGGTTGCGTAGACAGTAGCTAAATACATAAATTGGCTTGTTTTATCAATGGCTCGAGAGCGCGCTTCAGCACAACTTCTACAGGGTGTTTCGTCTGTGCAGCGACTCCTCCCAACGTTAGGATCAGTGGTGGAGCGTGAATGATCGATTATCGATATTTCACCATTTGAAGCTATGGTGAAGAATCGATTATTAAGGTATTCGTCACGAACACCCTGGCTATCTATCCTCTGCTTAGGTCGCAATGCACGCCCACTGAAAAAAAAGTGGAGATTTTTTAACATTCTGGATGTAAAAAAAGTGTGCGAGAACTTACAAAATGCTGAAGTAACTGCTACAGCAGTTAGTTCAGCAGTGCCAAGATGTAAAACTAACTGCCGCGTGGCGGGTAATTCAGCGTTTTGTGACTTCTCGCACACTTTTTTTACATCCAGAATGTTAAACCAACTTCCCTTTTTTTTGGGGTTCACTGGTTAGGATCCAAGTATTCCATTGATTGAATGGGTCACTAAACCATAAACGAATTTTGACACGCAAATACATTTTTCCATCAATTACATTTTTCCATTTTGGTGCCATCCGTCACCAATCAGAAGCAAGTGCGAGTTCCTACGACTTCCGTCAAATGTCTTCCTTCTCTTCGTATATGAAAGCAATACGAAATTCGAAACTATATATCCTTAGAATCAAATAAGACTTGAGGCTACAATTCATGTTATCTGTAGTAAACGAGCAACAATCCCACATTGAAATGCGTTTTATTTTGACAAAAATTTTGAAAATTGAGAGATGTTAGCGATTTGACTGCCGCAGTACATCGGTTCCATCATTTTCCAGGCATTTCGTCGCGTTTGAAATTCCTTTGAGTCTTGGGACTTTTTAAAAGCGGTCTCGTCCAGGATTTTTGCTCCAAATATACGCAATAAATCACCACTTAGTCTGCTCACCTGTTACTTTCAGAATATTAAATAAGAAACACAAGATTAGGTGACCTATTGCCACTAGTGTCATTTTTGTTTTCTTGGTGTGACTGCTCGAGAGAAATTTTTTCGCTCTATCTCAGATAACCTCTATTCTTCACTGGAACAAAAACACATTGGATCTAGAGTCCAGACTCTTGAAAACATTGACAAGAAAAAGGACTCTTGATTCAATCAGATTTAAGCTTAAATCAAAAGGAAATCCGCACAAATTAAGAGGCTTGGTTCTTGATTTAAGCTTAAATCCGATTGAATCAAGAGTATTTTTTCTTGTCGATGTTTTCAAGAGTTTGGACTCTAGATCCAATTTGTTTTTTTTCCAGCGTTTGCAACTCCAACATGCGCTACCACAAAGCCTAATGGTAGGATCATCCTCAGAGGTCAAGATCAATCGCGGGAAAAATCGGCAATAAGCCTTGTCGAGCGTGGAACGGTGACATTAGCCCACTATCAGTTCGCCTTCAGTTTTCAGTATAGGCAATACGAGCTCTCACGTGGCCGAATAGTGGTATCACTCTAGCATGTCAGGATTGCACGAGGAAACGACGCGCTCTTTCTTCGCGAGTTCTTTAATGGGAAAATCCAATGACTATGAGCGGGGGCCCCTCTGGGCCCTTAGGGACCCTTCGGCCTTTACGCGGCCCAATCCCCAGAGGACGCTTTGTGCCTTTTAAGTACAGCTCCCCGGGTCATATTTTAATATTTTACGAATATCTAGAGGATTGACCTGCAGATAAGCGCAGAAAGAATGGAATTTTACCTCGTACATGTTAGAGCGTACTAAGACAAATAAATTAAAATCTGCCCGTGTATCATGTAATAATGCATTTTGCCGACAAAATTATATGCATCTCTCGCGATGTCATTAGTCATTCATTATCCTCATCCCTTGCCGAAGAAAAAATTAGAAAGAAGAACCGTAATCCTAATCGATCGCGCCCAGCGGGCTGATTTATTAAATTGATAGACAAAGCGATAGACACAGACAACTTAGGGATAGGCCCTAAGTCTTCGAATAAGAATGATACAGATAGATATACCTCCTTTGAACAATATACCTATCAGCAGGCTGACTACAGACATTAATAGACAAAGAAGACATAGGGAGTATGGAGCAATCATATTGGTTGAAATGGGTGGCTCTTATAGATTAAGGGAGATCATAATTGATTAACTGCAGGGTCTCTCGTGGGTTGCCGTTAGTTAGTCTATTACCCACCTCTTTCGTCTATTGCAATCACCCCCTTCCACCAATAGGATCCCTCCATATCCTTTTCGTCTGCTTTGTCTATCGGTTTGTCTATCAATTTCAACATTCGACCCGCTCAGAACGCACTACGTCGAAGCAAGGATCCGTCTCACCTGAGGGAACAGCCTGTAGCAAGGTGGTCGAGGCAATCTGTAAAAGCTTGACGGATTTGTAAGAAAGAAAAGTGAGGAAAAAAATAGCCGAGGCGATGCGACGGTGGAGGGGTGGGGGAGGGGGAGGGGGAGGAGAGAAAACAAAAGGATGTTAGTAAAATGCTGAGGGAAGGAATAACGAATAAGGACTCGCTGAAATTGGACTGTCTAGAGGAGACTTGGAGTTGTCGCGTGCTCTTGCGGAGCGATGACTGCGTTGAGTCAACGTTGACGCTTACCCGCGGTGCTCCTGTGCATCGCTAATCCACGTCGCATCCCGCCTCGTCCGCACACTGGGTCGAGATCATTAGTGAGGACGGACATGACATCTTTGACTGAAACTGCAAATTTTTATGTTTATTTCATCACATTTTAAATTTCAAGGGGAGGTTTTAGAAGACAATTTTACAAGAAAACCAGTGGAACCACTCTTAGAACCTCAAAGTTTTGTATAAACGGAGTTTTAAGAGTTTCAAGTTTCCGAATTTTGTCCGACCTCTCCTTTTGACTCGGACTAGTGTGCGCCGGATCGGATCGGATCTTACCCTCGTCCTCATCCGGAGAAACATCGCTTTCCGAGTCCGAAGCCCGGAAAGACCCGCGAATTTCCTCGCTTTCCGGCCGCCAGTCTGACCAGTGGCGTGGCGTGCTATACGATATATCGATTTACCTGCTATTTAAACCTAGGGTAAAGGATCGATAAACAGGGTGTTTGTAACGAACACCTCAATAATCGATACGTTACCTCCACGACGACGTGCACGATACGTTAGCTTCGGATGGGGAAGTATCGATACTCCATCATTCACGCCTCGCCACTAAGTCCGACTATCGTTCGATATGCCGTGTAACCAAAGCGAGCAATGGGCCTGTTTCTAACTGCAAATGTTGCAAATGCCACGGATTTTTACAATTCAAGCCCTTACTTTTTAGAGGAAAATTTTGCGAGTTACACGATGATGCCGCTGATTTTCTCTGAGACGAACTCCAAAACTCAAAAAAAGCTTCCGTTTGGTATTCCCTGCGATGCATTCCCTTTCAGTCAATCAGCATTCGTATTGAAATAATAAGCAACTTTTTCATTTCCAATGAGCCTCTTGACCAGGTATGAATTGAAGCACTGCGCAACATGGATTCTCTTAAACAGTTCTTCTGGAAAATGAATCACGAAACGGGGCATCTGGAAATCACCGCTCGAGCAAGAAATACGTGTTGTCTATTTGGAGGTACTTCTAACAAACAGAACTATGTGCAATATATCATGAGCTCTACGACCCATAAGAATATATGCATAACAGGGTTCACGTCATGATGCACATAGTTCCGTTTGTTTGACAGAAATGAGTCCATTAGATCTCTGCTGAGTACACTAGTTTATATCTTGTTCAGGAGTTGATTTCCAAATTTCCTGTTCTGTGAATCGCTCACAGCATGACATTTGGAATAGCAAACACGTGAATTTCTTTTACAGTTCAGACTTTGTCTAGTGGGCCGTCGCAACAGCATAAGGTTTTCTGGAGAACTGAACTGGAAGTTCCCTTCGATTTAACTGAAAATTCCTCTCAGTATGGCAACACCAGTGACATGGCTTGCTTTGCAATGTATCGATTGATCTGCCATTTAAACCCATGGAAAAGGATCGACAAACGGGGTGTTCGCAACGAACGCCTTAATAATCGATTCTTTATCATAGCTTCAAATGGAGCAACATCGATTTTGGCGATTCCGGGCCGACCAACCCTTGACTGTGCCCTCCTCAAAACTCTCTTTCTCCTCTGCGCGAGCCCTTTTCAGGCCGTACATGGACACGCGGAGACACGAGTGGTGTAAAAATAGTCGAGGCCAGTTGTCGCTCAGACTCTTTCGTTGTGCAAGAGTCTGTCTGCCTCTGCCGACCAGTGGCGTGGCGCGCTTTGCGATACATCGATCGATCTGCCATTTAACCCTGTGGGAAAGAATCGATAAACAGGGTGTTCGCAACGAACACTGTATTAATCGATTCTTTATCATGGCCTCAGATGGGAAAATATCGATAATCGATTATTATCCATGCCTCGCCTTTGCTGCCGACGAAATCCGCGTCTAAGACTTTTACCCGGCCCGGTGGTTAGACGCTGCTCAGAAAGGGGTCGTTCATTATTTCGTAGTGGGGAGCTTAAAGGTGCTTCAGAGTAGAGGAGGGACCGGGTTAAGTTGACCTCAATTAAGGCTAGGAAAAATTTAGTTTGAAAATTTGAGAGGTAAAGCGTAGGGATTCAAAAAAAAAAACAGTAACATATGAACTGTTTCCTCGTTACCCCCCAAAAATTAGAGGAGAGGGTCATGCTGAGTCTGATTCAAGAAGGGGAAAAGCGGGGGAAGGGGTCAAGTCTAACCTCACTTTGGGATGAAAAACCCTTTTGGTTGGAAATTTGGAAGGTGGAAGGCTTCGATGTATTCTATGTAGTATCGTGTCCTTCTGTTGATTCCCGTCTCACAATTGCCTTCAATTCCCGTGCTATGCAACAATCATCACATATTATTATTGTCCGGATCGAGTGAGCTGCGTTCTCAACATGAATAGAGAATATCACCGAGGAGCTATGAATAAAGTTTTGTCACCAGGGCTTTGTTTATACCATTCGTTCAACACTATCAGTTGAAAAGCGTGATTTTGTACGATGTATTAATTAAAAATATTAAAGATGGCCAAGTGCTGGTACTTAGTATCCTCGGTATTTTTCAAAGAGGGAAAAAATTGAGTTTAATGAAAAAATCTGCTTCTCCAAAAAGAGGCGCATAGTGACGATACGAATTTATAATCAAAGCTACTTTGTGATGCGGTCTGAGTTCGTCTTTTCACGTTGCTTGTTCATTTTTAGGAATCGGAATTTATCGAATCATTTTTTCATTCAAAAAAAGCAACCAACAAATCATATTTCAACAGAATAATATTACAGGCTTTAGTTAGATGTGATCATCGGATGGTTCTCCCGTTCTCACTTTCGTTTCATTATATGATTCTGTGCTGTGGAACTTCAAAACATCTTCGACTTTCGTTGCGTTAACTCACACAATTTTTAGGACAAGTACGGTCCAATTTTTTTATACAGTCGATTAATTTCAATATTTTTATTTTTTCAGTGATAATGACACTCTTGATATACAAAGGTATGCTACAAGTGTAACTTTTACGTTTGCGTGTGTCCTTTTAATCCACTAATATGTTTTCTATGAGTGATACATAACATTTCGAGTGCAATTCAATGTTTGCTTTTTTCTTATTTAATGCGGAGAACAATGTTTTAGAGTTCTGTTTACATTATTTTTAACTTCATATGCTATCAGATATTAACTGATGTAGTCTTCATCGAAAGAATTGTTATTTGCATGAAGTATCGTGTGTAAAAATCGCGAACTCAAACAGTTTTTCCTCTCTTAAAGTGTAGATATTTCATTTTGTTGCGGATTATCTTAACTGCAGTTACGATAGTAATCCTATTATGTCACTTTGGATCATTACAAAGTGGATACGTCTTTTTGGGTTTTTACGAGGAAAAATGTTTGTTTCGCGGACTAAGCTCTTAACGAAAGCTATGAGAACACCGTAACACCCTGCTTATGCTCGGTTTTTTCGTCAAAAGGCGAAAAAGACACTTGTTATGTGTAAAGCATCGCAGGGAATACATGTTAAAGGAAACAACTAAAACTTAACGACTTAAGAATCTTGCTTTTCCTGCGTCATAAACAGAATTTGATCAAGAACCGAGAATGCTTACGCTTAAAACTCAACACAAAAAATAATCTATATATATTTGAAGGGTAACCATTACACCAATTTTCTGTGGCTGCAAATTATCACGTGAACACGAGGACGCTTTAAACCGAGGTCATGCAATGAAGGAAGAAGAGTTGATAACTTATTCATTCGAATTCTGATCCGCTTGGCAACTAAGCTAACTGCACGGGAGAGCGTGGAGTATCAAAAAACTTGAAGGCGCTCCAAATCGCAGTTGTATCTGTGAAGCTCCCTACCATCGCCATCCAAACCTACATTTGTCATTCATGATCATACAACGTCTTCTCACCACACAACTATTGTTGCCTAAAAAATCCTCAAGAACACAGTTGAGTTTGAAGTGGTGCTCGACTATGTCCCTCTATGGACAAAAAGTGAATTTATCGATGAAAGCGCTTGATAACTTTTCGGGGGACATTTTGTATTTCCATAATTTGAAGTACCAAGAATGCATTTTGAGCGTCCTCTTAGTACCGACGAAATGATATATCCGTTGGATTTTAAGAGAGGAATTGAAAATGTACTCTTACACCAAAATACATATAGGTCGAAGTCCTCTCTGAGTGGAACATTGGTATTGCTTCCATCGATATATTTTCACCGGGGAACCTTCAAACACGATTTCGGTCATGCATTCACTTTTAATTTTCTCGCAGTTAGTTTAGTTGCCTAGCTGAACAGTAAGCAACTTATTACAGCAGAGGTCCATTTGGCGCTTCTCCGATAATTATTTTGGAAAATTGTCCATTTACAACACATTTTGAAGGTGAATATTGATCTTAATTTTCTTACCCAATGAGGACCTACTGTGGTAGAGAGAAACCAATTTTTTGGCTAATTTTAGGAACGACATGATCCGTCATGATCATATTTGAAATTGAGTTCCATCTACTTGTAGGTATACTTTTACGAATATGTCAGTATAATATATTCTTTTTTTGCTGTATGTGTTATCTGCTGCATACTTACGTGGTTGCACATAAAACTATTAACGAACACATTTTAATGCTAGATATTGGCACAAAAGCGTGCCAATTTACACAAGAAAGCAGTAGAATATAAAAACTTTTGTGAAAGAAAATGTGGGCTTACTGCTGTTTTGTCGGAAATCATACCTTTTTCCCGCGCCTATAGCTCTATAAAAAATCTTTTGCAAACTAGATGAATTCACCTGTCTCGGCGGATGTTTTCGGCTCATTTAGAACATTAGATTAGTCAAATTCTGAGGAAACTCGATGAATCTTGAAAATTAGTCCATCATTTCTGTTATAATTTTTACCACTGTTATTGCTGCTACTGTACTGCTGCTATTCTTTTCCCTTCTTGAGACTTTTCATTTTATTTCGGAAAAATAGCGGCAGATTTTAAAGTGTTCACATTAGCGAACCCGCATAAAATAGGCGGTGGAAAACTAGCAACGTCGCAAGTGGAGATATGAATGCGTTTTACCTGTCGAGGCAATTCTGTTGAAGGCGCTCTGAGCAACTATTCCGCCACCGAAGTGTTGCACAGTATCAGACGAAAATGAAGGCGCACTGATGGACGCAAATTGACTTGTACAGCTTACCTCTGTGTAGATTTCTACTGAAGGATCTCTCGGCGGGTTGCCTTTATTTAGTCCATTATTTACCTCTTTTTTTCAATGTAGCGCCCGATTCCACCACCAGGCGCACTCAATTTTATCCTTGCCTCCGTTGTGTATAAAGCTGTGGCCATCAATTTCAATAATCTACTGGCTGGATGAGTACATTACTTTAATAACCTCCAATTATAAAACGGTAGCATTACTCTCCATCTACAAGTCAGTGGACTCGATACTTATCTCCATTATAAGAACACTACTTAAACAGCCTACTAGCATATCGATTACCAAAGTGCGAAACTACGTATATCTATTGCGGTGTCGCAGAATGAATTTCCGTTCCTATTTTATTTCTTCGAAGAGGAACAAACCATTTGTATAGTTCGAACTTTTTGAAAAATAAGTTGCTGAGAGAAATCACGGGTATTTTCAGTAAATTACGTTGACTCTATGGAAGAGCTGGCTTTTATGGAAGAGGCAGAGATAGTGTTCCTTATTGCAAAATGTAAAACATTTGGACCGCGTTAAACAGAAAGGAACCAAGCCACATCAGCTATTGCCAAATTTAATGGGGAAAATTGGACCACGTTAAACAGAAAGGAACCAAGCCACATCAGCTATTGCCAAATTTTAATCGGGCGGTTTAATTTTTTACGTGAGAATGGTTGTGCGGATTTTTGTGCAAATTTCAGTGAATTTTCTCTATAATACAAAGCAAATTTCTGAAAATTTTCAAAGGGATCCGCACAAACGTTCTCTCGTAAAAAATTGACTTGCCCAGTTGAATTTGGCAATAGCTGATGTGGCTTGGTTCCTTTCTGTTTAACGCGGTCCAATTAATGTTATACAAGAAAACGGCTGGGCGGATTTTCGTGCAAATTTCAGCGAATTTTCTCCATAGTACGAAGCAAATCCCTTGAAATTTTCAAAGGGATCCGCACAAACGTTCTCTCGTAAAAAATTGACTTGCCCAGTTGAATTTGGCAATAGCTGATGTCGCTTGGGTCCTTTCTGTTAAACGCGGTCCATTTAACAGTGCACTGCTTTATATTAATAACCCGGCGGATCAAGCGTGTTCTTTGAATCGATGTCGCGAAAAATGCGTTATTTTCTCCCCCCCCCCCCCTGGATGAGCCTTGCGCGGCGCGTGTCATGCACACGGTGGCGGGCGCGGCCCGAGAGGCGGCGCGCGGCGGCCTTGAGTCACACGCTAGATAAGAAGCGTCCACAGTTCGTACTTGACCATGTCTAGGTCCTGTCTAGACGTCCGGCCGGCGAGAGCCAGAGGCGATTGCGAATCCAATTGCGAATGCGAATGCGACGCGGACTCGGATCGCTGATCGGATTGGTCCTGGCATCGACTCTGACCACCTGCTCGCCTGCCTCCCGCTCGACCTCCAGTTTCCACCCCCTGCCCCCACCGCCCGTCCTTGCTCCTCTCTTTCTCGTCGGCGTCCACTGCCATCATCTATTATTCTATAGGGTGTTCCGGGGATAAACGACCATCCTGCAGGAGCGTGTTTTAGGGGGAAAAATAAGTTTCCACCCCCTGTCCCACCTTCTGGCCTCCACCTTCTGTTCCCACCTTCGGCCCCCACCTTCTATGCCGCTGCTCATTTTTTTCTCGTCGACGTCCACTGCCACCACTATTATTCTACAGGGTGTTCTAGGGATTAATGACCATCCTGTAGGAGCGTGTTTCAGGGGAAAAAATAAGTTTTCACCCCCTGTCCCATCTTCTTTCCCCACCTTCTGCCCCCACTTTCTGACCTTGCTCATTTTTTTCTCGTCGGCGTCCACTGCCACCACTATCATCCTACAGGGTGTTCTAGGGACAAACTACCATCCTGTAGGAGCGTCTTTTAGGGGGAAAAATAAGTTTCCACCCCCTGCCCCCACCTTCGGCCCCCACCTTCTGCCCTTGCTCATTTTTTTCTCGTCGGTGTCTGCTGCCACCACTATTATTCTACAGGGTATTCCAGGGATGAACGACCATCCTATAGGAGCGTGTTTTAGGAGAATAAATAAGTTTCCAACCCCTGTCCCACCTTCTGCCTTTGCTCCTCTTTTTCTCGTCGGCGTCTACTGCCACCATCAAGTACTCTAGAGGGTGATCCAGGGTTAAACGACCATCCTGCGGCAGCGTGCTTTAGGGGTATAAGGATGAAGTTTCCACCCCCTGCCCCATCGTCTGCCCTTGCTCCTTTTTTTCTCATCGGCTTCCACTGGCATGATCTACCACTCTACAGAGTGTCGCAGGGTTAAATGACCATGCTGCAGAGGCTTGTTTTAGGGGTAAAAAAAGGATTTATTGCTTTACAAAGGTTTTTTTTTTTCCGAAAGAGTCCTCAGTGTTGGAGCTAACTGCCCCCAAGGTTTTTGAGGACTATCGTCGTCTACGTCTACTCGACCAACACCAAATTTCAACGATCAGACCGGTGCTATCTCTCGGTTATCGGTTTTAAAACGACCGACTCATTAAAATCGAAGTTCAGGTTCGATGGCCGATCATACAGCCGTATATTTTCTGCTCACGAGAAGCACTGCGGCCTGTGGCATCCATCGCTTTTCCGCCAATGTAGGTCCACAGGTGCAGCAGTGGTGAGAAATGAGAAGCGGCCAAATCGGAGATTACGTAAGCTGACATTCACGCGTCACGCAGATTCGCGCCGCGTTGATCGTTCAAGGAGTCACTGTTCGTGCTCAAGACCCCCCCCCCCCCCCCCCCCCCCCCCCCCCCCCNATTCATGTTCTTTACACCTGTTGTCACCAGAGGACGTTACATTGAACTTCTCGGTACATTGACAATGCAACGTTGTTGAATGTTGAGGACATCACCGCATTACTGCCGGCGGAGAAACACAGTTCAAGTTACTCTATCCCAAGAAAAGAAATCGTCGATCGAAATGGAATTTTACACTCGAGCTCGATGAGTAGATGACCACTTGGATTACATTTTGCAGTAAGGAACCACTATCTCTGGCTCTCTCATAAAAGCACATATCTGCATAGGGAAAGCAATGGCATGTATGATGTTTCTAAAATGGGCCGGAGATAGCGGTTCCTTATTGCAAAATGTAATCCATTTGTTCTACGATTAACATGTACACAGGGGTTGAATGTTGTCGGCACTTTTGCGCGGAAATGCAACATCGATGAATTGTAACTGCACCATCGTCCAATCAGAAGGCTTCAAACACACTGAAATGCAGTCGCGAGTCATGTTGAGCACATTACAGCACGTCTACTTTTTCCGACAATTTACGACCATACGTTTTCAATGTAAATGAAAGGTTTAGCTCATCAATCTGTTCAGTGAAATGTTTGGAAAAGTAAATGTTGATTATTCCGATCATATAAGCTCTCAATTTCAGCTACTTAAAAAGTGCAAACGGAGTATCCAAAACTCATTTTTTATGCACATATCTCTAGATCTAGATAAACTTTCATCGTAGCACAAAGTCTTCAACTAAAATGCAGCCTCGAAATGCCTTCAAATAGGAGGGTAGACAAAAGATGGTAACGCAACGCACGAATCTATAACATAAAATCTCTTTCTACTGTTCGTAAAGAAAAATTCAAGAAGAAAATTTTTCATAATGATCAGTGAAAGATTCCAAAGCTTTGCATTTTAAAAGCTTTGAGAATGCTTAATCTTAGCTTTGATCAATTTTTGCGGTTTGTTTACATCTTAACATGGTGCTTTTCAGCATTTTAATTTTATATAAGTTTCGCAAGGTAGATGAAGCCTCGGTTGATACGAGACACAGGCCTTGCAAGAGGTCTTATCTCTTGTATACGTCTTATTAGCTTCCAGAGGAAGGGAGCTGTGAAGGGTACAGGGTCAAAAGGGCTTAATTGCATCTCAAGTAACATTTTACTGAAGAAATAATACATTTACTTTAGAACGGTCTAGAAATTTCCTCAAAACTTTGTTTCAAATTTTGTTTTAAGTACAAAATTCCCTGAAATTTTTGATGTAAAATATGCATTTTTAATGAATGAACAAAATGTACGTTAGTTTTATTATATCAGCCATGGATCAGTTTTCTGCAAAAAAAATGGACGGAAAAACTAGTTTCTGATCAACATTTGTTTCATATAGCTCGATATTTGCTTACTTCCGCATGGATTTACCTTATATTGACAATTGCTTGAGAACTGTGTGAAATTTAGATGAGAGTCAATATACTGGGGTAATACATACTGTATAAATGTATTACTCACATTGAGTTTTAATAAAAGCCGCGTCCTTTCGGTTACATAAAACCATTATCAAGGCGAATGGACAACCACAACAATTTTAGCTCCATTTACCTATTCTATTACCTACATAGGTATTGCTTACATAACTTACCTTCTTGGCTACATTAATACCTAAATTATGTAGCCAAAGTTGAGGGGCTTGGAGGAGAAGGCGCACATGCGCGCAAGTGCAGTCTTTGCTATTTCGAGAAAAACGTGTTTAAAATTTCTGAATCATATGAAACCTTATGGCGGAGCAAAATTTCAAACCCACATTTTCACGCTTAAAAATTGAATTGTACCGGGGAATTTTTCACGGATTTTATTTCAACCCTGAATTTATTAGAAATCACTAATAAGTCAATTTTTGCTTTTGAAAACTGCACTTATGCGCCTTGTCCTCCAAGCCCCTCGATTGTTGTTTGTCTATTCGCATTGATTATGTTTCTGTGTAACCGAAAAGCCTCGGTATTTATGACAACCCAATGAGAGTAATACATTATAAATAATGTTTCATCACAGCGTATTGGCTCACATACACACATTACATGAAATTACATTCTGTGTACAACGGTGTTCAGCCCAGTGTGTTTAAATTATAAGTTCATTTATTTGGTGTTGATACAGGGATAAGAACGTGACCTTATATTCGATAAAGCACAAGATCCTAGGATTTTTCAAAATGTCTGGTCGAAACCCAGGAAACTGGAGCGATGCAAAGCCTCAGCACAAAGAGATGCTGAATAATGTGCTGAAGACGATACCTGTTTCTGGTGTTGAGGATGCAACCGAGAAAGTTCAGAGTTACTTCCCTTCGTGTAAGTCAGAATTTTAAGATTTATTATACTTTCCCGAGTCAAAAATATGAAATTTTTAAAGGTAAATGTTAAAATGTATGTATCCTTTTGTGATCCTCGGTAAGCTACGCCTTCAATATAAAGACGGGCACAACGCATATCTTTGCCTCTGAACGTAAGGCTTTACATTTAGCAACAAGTCGGCCTCCTGTGGTGTAGTAGTTGTAGCGCTGGCTCTACAATCAGGAGGTCCCGGGGTTCGATTCCCGGCTACGCGACCCGAGTTTGATGGTCTTAAACAACGGTTATCTTGGACTGGTATATGGTAGGGACGGAGGGAGGAGGGGCTCTAACTGGAAGCGCAAGGATTACCACTTGTGTGGTATTTGAAGTAAAAAAAAAAAAAAAAAAAAAAAAAAAAAAAAAAAAAAAAAAAAAAAAATCACCCAATGTCACCAAAAATGTCACTGAATCATTCACTGGAACTTTGAATAATTTCTCATGCGTTTTATGATTATAATTTATCAATTTTGATAGAGTACACCCTAGAAAATCAAGGCTTTTACAATTTGTTGCCCCCATTTGTTGTTATTCTCACTAGTTCTTTCGAGATTGAAAATGCGATGCAATTAATTGAGTGTATTCGTGCAAAAAACTTATCAGCACCAATTGAACGCACATTCTATGTTCAGATTATTTAACTTTACTAAAAATTGGGCTAAGGAGCTAGGAACTAAGCACTTTTGCTGTTTTAGTTTTTCACCACTGTTCTCAGCAACAAACGTTGCTTCTTCAATCGAATAAACTCGCTTTTCAAATTAACCAACAACTTCCCTTACCTTTTTTTTTTTTGCAAGTCTTGAATGCATTGAAAGTTTTAATATACTCTGGATTTACCGCAGTGCTAACGAAAACCATCAGTGGAACGGCTGCAATCGAGTAAGCTGTAATGAAGCTGAATTTGGAAAATTAACGTGAATAAAACAACATGAAGTTGCGAACCAACCATGCTTGGCCATACAAGCCATGCAATGCACATGTAAATTTTTTGTTATTCTTGAAAAGTTCTAAACATTCTTTTCTCATAATACACGATTCTCTTCCCTGCAGTGCCGTGGCGTGCTTTGCGATATATCGATTGTTATGCTATTTAAACCTATGGAAAAGGATCGATAAACAGGGTGTTCGCAGCGAACACCTTAATAATCGATTCTTCATCATAGGTTTAAATGGCATAACAATCGATACACCGCAAACTCACGCCACGCCACTGTTCCCTAGGACGGATACGGGCGGTTCCTCCGTTTCCATAAAATAAAAAGAGCATGGGATCTTGCTCCATGCAAGGCACAAAAACCTTTCACCAGACAGAGAGTCAAAGACCCTGCTAAAAGAGCGTAAAAGATGTAATTTCGCCATTACTTCAAAGAGGCCTTTGTTGCATGCCACCATAGTGGCGAAGCGTGAATGATCGATTATCGATATTTCCCCTTTTGAAGCCATGGTGAAAAATCGATTGTTAAAGTGTCCGTTGCGGACACCATGTTCATCGATCCTGTTCCATAATTTTAAATGGTAGATCAATCGACACATCGCAAAGCAAGCCACGCCTGGTTTAAAGCTAAAGACCGGGCAGTCTAACGATTTTACGACGCTCATCCAATAAATTGAGGATTTTGTGTTGCAGGTAGCGTGCCAACTGACACGGATGAAGAGTTATGGAATAATGGAAAAATGATGAACCTGGTGTTCAATGTGAGCTTTCCACCCCCTGCCCCTCCACTCAATGCCATCAATGGAACTGCCACTTTGGTCACGGGAGCCAAATTGCGTCTATATTTCAAGGTAAGATTTCATGCAATGTAGCTCCGCCAATTCCAGTCAGTTATCCATAAATTGGACCGTGCTAAGCGGAAAGGAACCAAGCCACATCAGCAACCGCCAAATTTAACATAGCGTTGTAATTTTTTTCACGAATACTATTTTGCGGATTTTGGTGCAACTTTCCGTTAATTTTCTGCATAAGTCGGAGGCAAATAGCAAAACCAGGCATTTTGCCAAATGCCTGGACAGATAGTCAAATATTTACTGTTGGATTGATTTTCTGATTATTTTCATAATTTTAGATGAAATGTAATTCATTGCTCATTGCTCCTGCGAGAAAGAATTATCTGTAAAAATGTGCATCCTAGAATAGTTTTCTAAACGATTTTTAGTTCCTGGACGCCATTTATCTTGAATTGTGCGAAGCTTTTCACACATCATTTTATCATCAATCCACGGCAATATGCAACTCAAGGTGATTTGACGGTAGCCATTTTTTGTGTTATCGAATGCAATATTTTTCCTCTAAGAAAACCCTGCCTTTATCTCGTTTAATTACTTTGTCAAATGTGGTATCTGAATGTGACAACAGAAGTGCGACCCCAAAATTCGAAAATAATGAAAGTAGCTGAGATTATGGAACGAATTGATGCGATATATCGCACGTCGCTCAGACACAAAAAATGGCAACCGTCAAATCACCTTAAAAAATAAATATAGTTGAAAATTGATCCTTTTTGTTTCGCACATGCACTTGATTTATACTTACACAGAGCGTAATCTTGTTCTGCAGGCCAATTCATCGATGACACTATCAGAAAACTGCTCGCAAACAGCAAACGATGATCGAAAAGCTATCAAATTTTGCAGTGTCCGAATTGGTGAAACTGCAGCCGGAGCTGCTGAAGATAGACAGTTTCGGGTCTCCGTTCATAGATATACGAAACCTCTGAAAAAACAAGAAAAAAGTAAGTACATTCAATATAGACTTACAATGTTCAAATTGACATTAATATTCGACGAGGACACGTTTCAAATGAGGGGCTTGGAGGACAAGGCGCATAAGTGCAGTTTTATGAGAAAACTGAGGTATTCATGAACTCAACTAAAACTAGTTCGAAAGTATATTCTGTCAAAATTTCACAGCTAAAATTGAACTTTAAAGAATCTAAAGTGAGTTCAAACTTCCAGTCCGCCACGAGGCTCCCGCCTGTAATTTTGAAACTTTAAACGCGTACTTCTCGATAGCAAAAACTCCACTTATGCACCTTGTCCTCTCAATTAGCAAAAAACCTCCAAATTTTCATAGAGAAAAAAAGGAGGTGTTTGCATTTCGGGCATCTTGGAATTTTTTTGATGACGTAGGTCGGTACAGCGACGTTTATCATCGATTTTCTTGGAAATGGTGTAATTTATGGAAAAAAGTCATTCTATAAAAAGTGCTTGAAATTATATCATGAGTTAATTTAAGCAAAAAAATGGGACATTATGGTCCGTTTTTCATACTTCGAATTCCGGATCTCGCTGGCCAGGTTGTACCGACCTACGTCATAGGGTAAACAAACCTCAAGATGCAAACACCTCCTTTTTTTCTCTATGCCAAATCTTTCCTATGGTGATTCTATGTGATCTAGGGCCGAGATTCACCGCCACGCTGCGCTGTCTCGAGGTTCACGTCTTTGAGTCTTTTCCTGCATTGATCCATCGCGGTTCTCTCTACATTCTACCGTGCTAAGGATAAACGCCGTATGAACATTCGAGAGTTGCCGAATTTCTCCAGATAAAACATGCCTTTTTGAGGGAAGTTATTCATATTTCTTCTTGAAATTTTCAGATCTTTTAGATAAAATCGCACATAAAATCATCTGAAAATTTTGAAGCAAAACATTCAAAACGTTTCCAGTAAATTCGGTTATTATTGAGAGGAATCTGGCAACGCCTGAAGGCTCCTACGGCGTTTTTCCTTAGCACGGCAGCATTGGCCTCAGTCGTCGATGATAAAAATAATTGTTCTAAAATGTGCTGATTGATCCACGTGAATTATTCGTAAGACTAAGGCGAAGAAATAATCATAGGGTGGCGTGGACAAGAATTCTCCACGAGCAAGGGGGCACAAAATAAAAAAATGGGCACCCATCTTCGAGGGGTGTGACGGTTTAAAATTTCTGGAACTCCTGGGAATCACCCTTTTTTAGAGATTTAGGTCATGAAGAAATCTGTCTAGACATTCTCTCCTTTGGCCACGCCTGTGGGACCAAGTTTTGTTCAGCCATTTCCGCGGCACTCTAAAAATGGGGGGGGGGGCACCGGGACCCTCATTTGGACCACATTTTGCGATGAGGAACTACAATTTACCAGTTAGGAATTTTAGTTCCTTATTGCAAAATGCGGTCTATTTGATATGACCTATGAATGTGTTTCAAAATTGCCCTAGGGACTTCATTTGACTAATGACTTCATGCATTTTAAAATTTTAGCGAAGAGGACAATCAGTCTGTTAGACAGTCGGATGGTGACGCTGGGAAGTGAAACTTATGCTGAATTCGACGTCAAAAAGGCCGCTAGAGCGTGGGGGAAGTCAAAAAATTTCGGCCTCGCTGTTCAAGTTGAGGATTTAGCAAAAACCACCCTCCCGGCTGATAGTTATTTTGTCACGATGAACTGCTCCAAAGAAGCACGTAAGTTTTTACCCCGTTACACTCCTTTTAAATCGTCGTCCCTCTGACGTAAGGACGTATCTCAACTTCCACGTGAGCATAAGCCCTGTTTTACATGTAAATCCATGCTATCTGGGGTTCAAGTGGAAATCTAGGTACGTCCTTATGCCAGAGAAGCGACGAAAAAAAATTTTCGTTTTTAAAAATTAAAATTGATAGTCCTGTATTTGGAAACACGCTGGAGTACTGGGTTTCATGAAGACTGCATTTCTCAACAAGGAATTCTGCCATGATGCTGTAAATGTGAAAATTACAAGTTTACAGTACAAACAACTGAAAACAGTATTTCATCACCTAATGTTTTTGTGTACAAAAAGAGCCTGATAGAATAATTCCCATGTCGACCTTCAGGAGAAAAGAAATTGTACAGTTTGCTAGCCGAAGTCCTTTATACTCCCGAAGCCCTTCAGGGAGTTGGCACACCCTCATTTCTTCTAAAACCCACTGTCGCCACCCTTTCACTGGGCGTCCCCTTCGTCTCCTCCCGGGAGGAACCGGAACCCAATCAAGCATCTTCTTTGGCAGCCTTTCGTCCTTAGCACGGCAGTATATTAACACAAGATTCTGCGAGCTGATTATTGAAGTCTACAGACAAAGCTAAAGGCAAAAAGAACATTGGGAGCGTTGAACGATCCTATTGGTTGAAATGTATGTTTCCTGTAGACTAAGGGAGAAAATGATGGACTGTCAGGTTTCTCGTGGGTTGCCGTCAGCTAGTCTATTACCTACTACTTTTGTCCATTGCAACCACTCGCTTCCACCAATGGAGAATTTGCATGCAACGTTTTTATTGCTTCATCTGAAAGTACTTAATAAAGAGCTGATTTCACAGTATTTCCTATAGTTTTTTTCTGTTATGGGAAACAGTATAAAAATAGATTTACAAGTGAGAAAATGCACAGCTTAGTGGTGTCATCTGGCGGCATTTCCCATTTAAACACATGTATTTCAGTAAATCAGATCATTTTGTCATATCTTCTCCAAGAACTGTTCAATTCATGAACCAAGGGTATCCTCGTGTTCAGTTCACTCAGTAGTTTCCACTTGAACACGAAATTCATCAAATCTCAGACACCTGCAAATTCTCTATAGGATCCCTCCTTATCCCCTTTGTCTTCTTTGTCTATAGCTTTGTCTACCAATGTCAACAATCGCAGCACTCCCCACCCCC
>NW_017547098.1:4261058-4276832 GCF_001854935.1 Bemisia tabaci
CCCACCCCATCCGCCCTACTCACCACCCGCTTCCACCAATAGGATCCCTTCATATCCCTTTTGTCTTCTTTGTCTATAGCTTTGTCTACCAATTTTAACAATCGCAGCATTCCCCACCCCCGCCACACTCCCAGCCCACCCCATCCGCCCTACTCACCACCCGCTTCCACCAATAGGATCCCATGGAGGGATCCTATTGGTGATCCTGGAGGGATATGGATCCCTTTTGTCTTCTTTGTCTATCAATTTCAATAATCGGAGCCCAGGTTACATTTTCTTACCGTGTGTTCTTTCTTGCCCAGGATCAGCGATGCCGATGCCGGGGTTCGTGCTGGACGCGACGCGGGAGGCCTCCAACTCGTCGTGGGGCACGGACTTCTACCCGACGATGTACCCGACGCTGGACGTGACGACGACGGAGATGAGCGAGGAGCAGCAGCAGAAGCTGAGCCTCGAGGAGGCGCTCAGGAAGCTCAACGCGAGCGGGATCGCGGCCGTGCGGAGCCCGAGCCAGGCCTCGGCGGGCGCCGCGTCCAAGCGCAGCGGCGGCCCCGCGATCAGCCTCTACGAGCAGGAGAAGCACAAGCTCCGACACCAGAAACAGCGCAAGCTCATCGAAGCTGCCGCCACCGCCGAGACCCAACCCGACGCCTCCGCCCCCAAACCCCTCCACTTCCCGAAGTTCACATCGTGATTCCGGCCTTCGAGGCCCCCCCGCGAGGGATCGAGTCAGTTGGAGAGGTCCGACAAAATTTGGAAATTTTAAAAGCTTATGATTCCGTCTATATGTCGCAGGCAATGGAGATGTTGCATATGTGAGGGATTTACGATTTGACTGTTGTTTCTTATGTAAAAGTTCGCGAGAAACACGATGGTGCCACTGGTTTTCTCTGAAATCATCTCCCAAGCTCAAAAAAATCTCTCAAAATGAGGCCAAAATGGAGAGGATATCCCACGCTATCCTGAGAGTCCACCTCTACATCAAAACAAACTCTCCATGCAAAGATAGGGAGCAAATACATTAGCAGGGTTGCTGTGTTTTCAGTTTTGGAGTCCCCAAATAAAGTGGCAGCCCTGTCAATGTATTTGCTTCCTATCTTTGCATGGAGAGTTTGTTTTGATGTAGATGTGGACTCTCAGGGTAGGTGGGGTATCCCCTCCATTTTGGCCTCACTTTGAGAGCTTTTTTTGAGCTTGGAAGTTGATTTCAGAGAAAACCAGTGGCATCATCGTGTTTCTCGCGAACT
Organism: Bemisia tabaci; assembly: GCF_001854935.1. Taxonomy (NCBI): domain Eukaryota; kingdom Metazoa; phylum Arthropoda; class Insecta; order Hemiptera; family Aleyrodidae; genus Bemisia; species Bemisia tabaci. The sequence continues at coordinate 4,262,306 of NW_017547098.1, forward strand.
TTTACATACGAATCAATGGTCAAATCGCAAATCCCTCACACATGCAACATCTCCATTAGCAATCGCCGGCAATTTGCAAGCGGTCCACATGTTGTTTCAATATATCGCTATAATGCGGATCGGCATCATGCAATTTTTAAAGTATGTAGTCTTCAGAAGTATCAGCTAGGCTTGAAGCGCCTTCATTTTTTGTGATACTCTACGCTTTGTCTGGATGTTAGTTTAGTTGCCTGTCCGATCTCAACCCAACTAATGTCACGGAGTTCACTGCACGCTCTTCTGAGTGTGCACATTCCAGTCATGTTTTTTAGAATGGAAAGGTGTCTACTCACATTATAGGCAACATAATCAGCACTCTAGTCTTGTTCTTTTTTTTTTGAATCATATGATTTTCTATATTTATTCACCCTTGGCTTGCAAATTGCCGGCGATTGCTAATTGCCTGCGACGTATACAAACTTTAGGGTTCCAAAATTGGTTCCGTTGGTTTCCTCGTAGAATTTTCTTCAGTAAGCACGCCTTAAAATTTAAAATGTGACGGAATAAACATCAAAATTTGCAGTTTAGTAAAGAACTTCATGTCCGACCTCTTCTATTAACGCGATCCACTGTGCGCCCTACTGAACACAATCGTCATCACAATTATATCTGTAAATAAGTGTTGTTTTTTTTACAATGTTAGTTTAAGTCCGATTCCGGAGCTGGTAAAAATGATAAAAGTATGTTCCCACATAAAAGATTACGAAGCACGGAGCGAATTCCTTAAAATTTTCGAAGGAATCCGCACAAACGTTCTCTTGGAAAAAATTGAATTTCCCACTTAAATTTGGCAACAGCCAATGTGGCTTGGTTCCTATCTGCTAAACGCAGTCTTCATTTTGAAATTAGATACTTTTGCTCCTGACTCATACTTGAAGGCACCCTTCTGCATAGGGAAACTAACGGCGTTGTTTCGAAAATGAGCCATACGTTTCAGATCCTTATTGCACAGTATGGTCCAATAAATTATTTTAGCTCTAAATTACCATTGGCTTAAAGTTACTCAATTTGCCTCGGAATGACTTTCATTGCCTCTAGATTGAAGTCTAACTCTGCTGTCCAGAACAAGAATGCTGTAACTCCATTCTGTGGCGTGGCGTGCTTTGCGATATATTGATTGTTATGCCATTCAAACCTATGTAAAAGGATCGATAATAAGGGTGTTCGCAGTGAACACCTCAGTAATCGATTCTTTACCATAGGCTTAAATGGCAGAACACTCGACATATCGCAAAGCACGCCACGCCACTACCTTTGTTCCATTTTCCCCCAACGATGTATTCTATTGCTAGACAACCTGCGAAGCCTCATCTCGTTTTTGTCCAGAATTACTGCGTTTCAAGTTATTAAAACAATACAATGAAGAAGGAAGGAAGACGGGAAACAAATTTTCTTTTGTATATGTGCTCATTTTGTCTGAAAGTAAGATGCAACATTGTGAATGGAGTTATACCGTTCTCACTGTGGGCGACAGAATTTAACTAGGTCTACAAGTCAGTTTAATGGTTGGAATCTTCAATGTAAGAAAATAGTATTATTGTTTATATCGGTGAAGCTGTTATAGGCTGGTGTCTTTGTTTCCTTGAGGGTGAATCAACACCGGAAGTTAAAAAAACATCGAGGTATAGAACATTTTTGGTAAAATACTGCTATCGCTTTCAAGTTCTGAAAAAACAGTTTGTGTGTGAGTGTGTGTATGTGAGCCTAGGGGCTCGTTTCAATTGGTTCTTCACAAAACATTTTTCTTGACAATCCCTAAAGAAATTTTGCAAATGTATAATATTGTGTTCGAAAGGTTAATTTTTGGGCTAGGCCCAATGAACCCGTTATTTGTCTGAAACTCAAAATGAAACCAGTATTTCAGCGAAATATGTGCAATATTTCGATTTTTGACCTCTTCCGCTGTAGATTCGCCTTAAGTGAGTTTCATCTCTCTTTCGGACACAAATGTTATTACATGGCGTTTTTGGCTATCATCAAAGGATTCTTAATAAGTTAGGCAACTGTTTTTTTAAATGACTAGTACAAGGTTTCTCGCTTCTTCTTCGAGAGCAAAAGGCACTTTTCTGTGTCTGATGCCTACACAATCGGTACATCCGACGAAAAATTTGTGTCCGATAGATAAATAAAATCCACTTCATGTTAAAATGGACCAGTAGATAAGGTCTGGAAAAACAAAAACTACGATAGCTAGATCCCTAAACCAGGCATCTAAATTGCAGGGTTCTAAAATTTCCTAATATACCTACTATACTGTCAAGAGGAAAACGAATCAAGACTTTGCTTCGAAGTTTTCTTACATTTTTTCTCCTATTCAATAATTTCAGGCCCTAATTATTTGTATTTTTCATCACTCCTAAACTTAAGTCTCAACGCGTAATTCGGTGGAGATACTATTTTTAAAATATAGCAACAAAAGCAAACTATATACAGATAAAATAAGTCTCTTTTTTGGAACTTTCAGTGGAAATTTTCATCTTCCTAGAGATGTTCAGTTGCTCTTCCCTCTTGTCTAGAACTTTGTCCATGACCTATTGCGTTTGTGTTTAAATTGAGACAGTATTCTCATTCTCTGCAGAGCTTTACGCCTAAGTCACTAATGCCACTCCCCCAGGTGGCTCACCAAAAAATTAATGCATATTTGTCAAAAGCTCTCAAAGGGGAGGAAAGAGAGGGTGAAACGTGATAACTAAAATTTCAGCTTCTTTTTTCCAAGCACTGACGAATTTTATAAAGGAGCGAACAGTGCCCTTGAGGACGCGTTGCACCTCTCCAGTCCAGCATGCTCTCCTGAAATTGCAATCTTGGAACTTTCACCCTCAAAAGAAAATTACGTTCTTCGCAGGTTGGGAAATATTCAGTATTATTCACCCTGCAAAATGTTTTGAGCGCGAGTACACGACTTTCATTTATAGTTCAGAGGTTGTTGCTCAAAACCCATCCATGTCCTGACTAAAGGTATTACACTGAATTGTATCAATTTACTCCTCATCTTGTCAACTGGTCCTTTATAATGTTATTATATATGTATGTAAGAAGAAAAGAAAAGAAAAAAACTATGTATCTAAAATGTCAAGTTAGCAACATTGTAAATGTGAGTTTATTAAGTCAGCGGAATGTGAAGTAAATTTCGGTAATCGGAATGGAAATTACCGAGGTTTTTTAATTCGGCCAAAATAGGTTAATACATTTGACTAAAGTTTTATGTAATGCAGACATCTTACAAAGTACCTCTTTGTAGATAGAGAAAAGTAAAAAAAAAAACCATTACATTAACTCAAACACCCTTGAGATGAGGCATGAGTATCTCATTGAAGGCCCTCACAAGTGACACTGTTGAGCATGACTTTAGTCGTGACTGACTTTGAAGGACCAAATTTGTTTCTGATGGTGCAATTTGGTGCCAAATTTTGATAAGATTTGTTTTTAAATCGATTTTTAACGTTTTGCTACATCATAGCTTTCCTTAAAAAGGTTGGAAATGGACCTTCAATTGAGACTCGTTGCTAGCTTTTTGAACCGAATCTGCATAGCGTTTGTGTTTAATACGCTCTAATGTTTCGACCTTAAGAATCAGATCGTAGTTCCGCGCTTTTGACGGAGAACTGAAATATTACAAATGCTCTTTTGTTTCGATGAGATAACGAGAGGATGATTGAAAGCAAGATGTCGGTGAAATTTTGACACTAAAAATTGGATACGATTAAGAAGCGTCGACTTCGTTTACGACTACTTCAACCGAATTTACTCCCGAGCTTAAGAGGAGAATATAAGTATAGAGCATTTTACTTTTACTTTAATACACGCCTAGACTGAAAAAAAATTAAACAGAACCGATAACAGTAGATAACAGCCACGATTCTACTCGATTTTTCATTCGGCCGAGAAAAACTTTGTAGAATTAGGATGAAATTATGTTACGTGTAATGCACCTTATATTTTGTGTAATGCATTATGATGGAAGTTTACATTGTATTGCAAAAGAGACATCAAAATGAGCCAGGAAGTTATACCTTATGATAAGATGTATGTCAAGTTACTTCAATTATTGGTAATATCAGCCATACTGGACTAATTGTAAGCTGATTTACCACCTATTCTTCGGAAAACCTGAGGATTAATTCTGCCCTTCAGCATTGCCGTGATGGCCATAATAAGGCAGAGTTACTCCTGACAAAATATTCTTTTGTAAGAAAACTCACAATTTTCTATTTTCAAAGGATTAAAAGGATATAAACTTGCATAGCCAAAATCCCCGTTTTAATCCTTTTTATTCATTCAATTCTGTATCTTGTCCTCTTATCTTCTTAAACCGGGTATTTTTAGTAAGTACCTCACCATAGAAATACTTATTATGCCTATTTACTGTTAAATCACATTTTTAAAAATGTAATGTTTTCAACTAAATTGGTTTGCATCCTGTTTGTATAGTTCGTATTGTACAGTCACGAATATTCGTGGAGAAGTATCCTAATTTTTATTATAAAATCTCAGATACGTAAATTTAGGTTTAACACAGATTATTGACTTGCTTACTTAAATGTACATACCTGTAATTAAACTAGCTTTAATATTGTATTTTATTGTGATTTTCTGGCCAAAATAAAACTATATTTTTAATTTATCGACAATTCTGTGCCTTCTTCTTCTTAAAAAATTAATAAGAAGTACAGAGTGAGAATTTGAGAGTATCAAAAGAAATATTGTACAAAAAATTTAACGCATTTAATAATTATTAGCATCCAAATCAGGTTTTTTCTTACTTAAAACTTTGTGAGGATCATATAAAAGCATTAACTTAAAGCACAGGGATTTGTAAATCTAAAATTAATCTTCATGATGTAAGAGAATACCTACGAGTAAATTATCGATCATAAAAGCGATTTTTCAGAAAATTATCTCAGAACTACCTACCTTATAATAGATCGACATTTTTTATTATTAGTATCAAAATATATATATTAGAAAATAACTTACGGTGATGGAAAAATTCAAATGTGTATGTGTAAGGGTCGTCTTCAAATTCATTTAACAGACTGTCATTAGCCATGCAAGTGTGCCTCCAGCTAGTTTACTTACAGCGTTCAGGCTTGACTTTCTGAGTTTTGACAGCCACATTAACCCTTACATGTCTAAGCCGGGTCTAATCGACCCGAGGCCTCTTAAAAACAAGGGGCCCGTGGGTTGTATGGAGACGGTAAGTAGGAGCTTTGCTTTAGATATGAGTCTACAGCTACATTGTAAATAATGAATCAGACTATAACTGGAAATGAAGAAAAAACTCGAGAGCCAGGGAATTTTTTTTACAACTACCCCCAGAAGTCCGAGGCCGGGTCAAATTAACCCCACTATCTCTTCTGGGAGGTATGGTGCCGATGCATAAGAGCTTTAGATTTAAAAAAATACACACGGAGAAAAAAAACTCGTGCGTGGGACCCGAAGTTTAGGTCATATGGATCTCTGAAGTTTTCAGACTGAGCTTCTGAACACTTTAGGTCTAGCTGCCGAAGTTCGGATCACACACCTGAAACTTCAGTTCTTACATCTGAAGTACTTCAGATGTGAGAACCGAAGTACTTCGGATGTGAGAACCGAAGTACTTCAGATGTGAGAACCGAAGTACTTCAGATGTAAGAACTGAAGTTTCAGATGTGTGATCCGAACCTCGGCAGCTAGACCTGAAGTGTTCAGATGCTCAATCTGAAAACTTCAGAGATCCATATGACCTAAACTTTGGGTCCCACGCACGAGTTTTTTTCTCCGTGCATAGGACAAATACATACAAAAATATTCAGACATCAAATTGCAAAAAAAAGAAGAAGAAGAAGAAAAAAAATCCTAGTGTCAACACGGCCAAAGATAGGAGAGACGTATTTAGGCGTTGTTTACATTTAAAAAAAAAAAATTCTCGCGAATCTGAACAAAACCTCATTGGTAGCATAGAGCGATGCACTACGAGTTCACTCCTCACGTCATCGCGCCTTCAATTGAGGAGCTTTCCGGAAAAAGGGCACATACCGAAAAAACAAGTTGTGAGAAAAACTCATTAGAAGTTTTCATTCCTACTTTCTGGGCACTGATGATGACATACATCGGCACTGGGGCACTCATATCAACGTTCATTCACCCTAGAATGAATAACGATCATTAGTTAAACTTACACTTCTCTCCGTGTTGTGGGAGGATTTTTTTAACATTTTCCGTTGTGTCCCCTTTTTCCGGAAATGGATTGGTGGTTATAGGTTTTGGCTTTCAAAACTTAATTTTATAGACTTTAACGTGTTTCTAAACGAAAATAAATCATATCTTCGATCGCGACCGTGCGGGTGGATCATTTTCGATCATCGTTAATAAAAAAGACAGCAAAACACGCGGAAAAAAAACGAAAAATTCAAACCCACAAGAGACCATTAAAAATTGAATCATTAATAATTTCAAAATTTCACGTGTCACCGGTGCAACGCATAGACAATCACTGCAACCCGATGATATTGCATTCAGTAGTAGAATCAGTGCGATGCATCTGTTGTGAGGGATCCTTACTTATATCGGTACCCATCACCTGCCTGCCTGCCTGCGCCCTGCGCGCTATCTCCTCAACGTCGCGTCGCGGCGACCGTACCCAGGGGCAAGTAGATGAAATACGCCTGACTTAACCTCACAAAACTCGGTCTCTTAGCTCCAAAAATTGATCAATTAAGCTGAAACTCAGGAAATTGGTACATTAGGATGCGAGGAATCCGTTTCTGCCATTTCCGGAAAAATGGCACATACGCGTATGTGCCTCTATTCAATGCTCCTCAAATCTAGCTGAAGCGGAATTCAGCTATGCATTCACAACTGCAAAAATGTCGAAGGAAATCGACAAGCCCAGCGTGCATGGAGGCTATTTCCATTCTAATCTTCCGTCACATTCTTACGGCGCAATGATACAACTATTTGAACTCTCCGGAATGCGTGAGGTATCTCGCCGCACTTGAAGGCGTTTTCAAAAACGGCCAAGTTCCGATACCCGGATTATCGTTTTGCAGAGTTCATATTATTTTGTTAGATTCCGTACCCCTTGTTTATTCGTAATCCTCGTATAAAAACCACCCATTTGCTAAATACAATTCTAGCTAAAGCGCAATTCAGCTATGCATTCACCACTGCAAAAATGTTAACGGAAATCGAAAAAGCCAGCGTGCAAGAAGGCTATTTCAATTGTATTCTTTCGTCACATTCTTACGGCGCAATGATACAACTATTTGAACTCTCCGAAATGCGTGAGGTATCACGCCGCATTTGAAGGCGTTTTCAAAACAGCCAAGTTCCGATACCCCGATTATCGTTTTGCGTAGTTCATATTATTTTGTTATATTCCGAACCACTTGTTAATTGTTATTCCTCGGAGAAAAACCATCTATTTGCTAAATAAATAATTATAAAGATGCAACACAGACATCCATCAAGCACGAATAGTTGTATCGGGCAAATTCTGAAATACAAGGAATGATGCTGATGTGTTCTCCTTTACAGAAATAAAATAAGAGCGAACATTTTTAAATATTGCAAAAAAGGTACGTGGTTTGGGAGTTTACCGTCGAAGGTTTTTGTTGTTCATAGTTTGATTAGCCTGATTCCGTGAGGTAATTTTCTTTCCTAAAATTCCAACGATTCTTCCTGGAGAGGGTACGTGTACGTTGCTTCAATACTTCGCAGGGGCACGAGATATCGTCGCCTCTCGTCTGGCGTAAGGACGTATCTCGATTTAGGGGTGAACCCTAGAGAGGATGGGTTCGTATGTGAAACAGGGCTCACGTGGAAATTGAGATACGCCCTTACGTCAGTAGGGTGACGATATGTGTTTGTGGAATCAACTCCGAGATACGTATTTAAAGTTCTACGTTTTTAGGTGAATTACAGATTTTTCTCGACTAAAATATTTTGATAGCAGATAAAAATCATCTACTGCATCTCATATCTGCAGCTGACTCAAAACCTTTTAAAATCAAGATACGTGGTTGCGAACTTTCGTCATCGAGATGTATTTGCATTTCCTGGTTTGATTCGAAAGTAAGTAAGGACACGAACCAATTCGAAAGCTGAAAATGTATTCTCGACAAATTATAATCCAATGCTAGGTCATTAATAAGTGCCAACTTTTGAGCGCGCCTCATTTTTTAACTCGGCCAGTCAGTTAGATCGAAGGCAGAATTTAGATTCCGGGACTAAGCCGGTTTTTACTTTAAAATGCAAATTTTTTGCTTCACCCCTCAGTTTCCAAACTTACGCAAAAATAAATACACGCCGATCTTGTTTACAATGAGGTCAATGAATTAAGGAAATGATTTCTTGCTCGACTAAAAATGATCATCTTCGTAACATATTGGTATCATGTCGCTACCAACATAGTGCCAACATTGTGCCGTGTTGGTACCATATCGGCACCATGTATACACCATGTTGTCGTCCATCCGATTATCTTTAGCGGAGAGAATCTACATTTATTTTTAAAAACACGAACCATGAAAATTAAAACCAGTGACCACTGTATTTGCTAGCATGATTAGTCTAGTCTAGGGGAGTTTGCTTCCATTGAGTCATGAGAATTCGACCAGGATAATTGACAATATCGTAGCTGTCTACAAAAATGAGAGACGTATTTTTGATTCAAGGGTATATTATGGATAAAGGGTTTAATGAAACGATTGTGATTTTCAGGAGAATACGCGTAAAGTTAAAACACGAAAATGAATCTTATTACGCAAGCACAGATGAATTTTCAATTAAAGTTTATAGCATCGGAAAAGAAGCTCTATTGTTCAAAGGTTTTCACACAGCACATGCTTGGAGTAGAAATCTAAGAATTACCAATACAGCAACTTCTTAATGTCAGTGCCGTGGCGTACTTTGCGATGTATCGATTTTTATGTCATTTAAACCTATGGAAAAGGATCGATAAACAGGGTGTTCGCAGCGAACACCTTAATAATCGATTCTTCGCCATAGGTTTAAACGCCACTGCTTAATGCCACTCATCTCCCTCATTCGTGACGACCTTCATTTTTTAATCAACAGGTGGTCTAAGAATAGACCTTCATTGACAGTTTAAACTCTTTGCAAATGCACTTTGAAGTTTATCGCTCTGTCTAGTTTTTTATAGTAGATTTTGATGACGTTGCGAGTATTTTTAATTTTAATTTTTATAAGTTAGTTTTTAAATACATTTATCCTTTTTATTTTTTTAACATTTTCCAGTTTTGAAGTATGAAAATTTGATCAGGATTGTGATTGCTCATGAAGCCAGTCACTAAGTACCATAAGTCAAATAAAATTTGAGTATTCACCAAGAAACTAAAAAAGCCCTGTTAATTTTTTTAATATGCACCTCAAAACCAAGCTATTACAATATTTTAAATTTGAGAAGATTGATTTATAAATTAACCAGACAGCGCGAACTTGCGCGTTATGAACTAGATAATTAAATTAACGCGCTGATTAAAATTTCTTGCTCGGGCATCACAACCTGAAAAATCCAGGCTAATTGAATGATTTCCTCACCATCTTGCATCAATGCTTACATAGCATACTAGCAGCGAATGTATCTGTGACATTTCTGATTCCTAACAAGCTAGTCCGCGTGGTCGAGCATATCGTCGATAATACTGAAAAACGCATATTTCGTTTGCGGTGTTTCAAAATCTTGTTCCCATTTTATTTTAATGAGGGACTGCGATCCAAAAGTATAGCTTGAAATTTCCACAGGATATTCTTTACACGCAGACACACAAAAATTAAGATAAGTGCAGGGCCGGATTTACCTACTTGCCGCCCATGGGCCGCTAGTATTTTGCCGCCCCCTTCTCATTCGTTTTGAAACATCGATGAAAACCTTCAAATGAACATGCCAGCGGGGGAGGGGTGCATAAGACGTGTTTACTGGTGTTGAACACATTTTTTGGGAAAGCCCTGTCAACACTACTAGCAAAAGTTCACGGAACTTTGCGCGTAAGTTAAGTTTCGTAAACCTATCCCTGTGTGGACAAGGCCTTCCATTCATAATAAATGAACCAAAAAATTATGATAGAACAAACATAAATGTGGATTAATGATTTTGACTTCCGCCGCCACGCGCCGCGCCTCGCAGACCGCACTGTGTTTGCCGCAATGCGTGAGGTATTCATGCATTCTTGTAGGCGCTATTCGTTTCACGCTGCCCGCAATGACCACACTGTGTTTGATGCAATGCGTGAAGTATTCGTGCAGTCTTGTAGGCGGTAATATGTGTTACATGCCGATCGCCGCGCCGAGGGCTTCTCCTTTTCATCTCAAGTCCTCGTCATCATTTCTCTCTAGGTAAAGTCGCGCCGTTCCAGGCCAAATTGCGTGTTTGGTTTCTCTCTTAACTCGACTAATTAAAGGTGCTGTCTCTTGTATCACTGAAAGACGACAAAAGTAGAAATTACTATACTCTCAGAAAATTAGAGATTTTTTCGCCTTTTCTCGTTTGTAATTTTTTTTTCTAAATCCGAATTTTTTCATACCTACATTTAAACAAATTGCAAAATTTGCCGCCCCCTATAGATTTACCGCCATGGGCCGCGGCCCATGTGGCCACCTCCTTAATCCTTAATCCTACATACATACAAGTCGCTTTACAGCACTCTCTCGCGCTCTACGACTCCTAACCTCCACTGCTCTCTTTCAAACCACAAATCTTGGGGGATTGAGCACCTCAACATTTCTGCTTCAATCCCGTCCCTCCAACCTTTCATTGGGCGCCCTCTGCGTCTTCTCCCAGGAGGAACCCAGTCAAGGACCTTCTTCGGCAACCTGTCTCCAGCCATTCTCTGGACATGACCATACCAGATGAGTTGTTTTGTCATAATGTCATGCACGATGGTCTGCTTGGCATCCATGATATCCCGTACCGTCTCATTCCTGACGCGATCCTTTCTGGAAATACCAGCGGATCTACGCCAGAAGTCCATCTCTGTTGCCTCTAAAACCTCCCGGGTCCGCTGTTTCATCGGCCATACTTCACACCCGTAGGTTACTATGCTCTTGACAATCGCGTTGTAAATCCTCCTTTTGTTCTCTTTGGAGATCCTTTGGTCCCAAAGGACTCCATTTAACATAGCGATTGCCCTCCTACCCAGCATATTCCTCTTCTTGATGGCCTGGTCCAATCTTCCATCCTGGGTTAAAAACACTCCTAAATATTTGTAAATGTCGCAGCTTCCAATTTGCCGCCCATCCTCTAATTCTATACTTTGCTGATTCCCGCCAACGGTCAACTTCTCGGTCCTTAATCCTTAATCCTACACTTGTTAAAAAATGATGTTGCGTATTTTTCCTCTTAGAGGTTGAATCGAGGGGCTCGGAGGACAAGGTGCATAAGTGCAGTCTTTGCTATTTCGAGAAATACATGTTTGAAGTTTCGAGATTACACGGATCTCTAAGGCACAAAGAAACTTCAATTTTTAATGCTGTAAAATTGGAATTTGGGAAGGAATTATTAACGAAATATGCATTCAGACAAAATTTACTTGAAATTATCGTAATTTTAATTTAGTAAAAAACTGCACTTATACGAATTTTCCTCCAAGCCCCTCAATTGTGACGGGGAGTCCGCAAGGTAACAGGCCGGAATACGAGTTTTTGCAATCTCACCGGCGATATGGACTTGCTCCTCCTATCTGAGAAAAGCGGCGATTCCTGAAAGTTGACTACATTGGATTTTGTTTAATCCAATTTATGAAAAATAATCAAGATTGTTAATGTGCGCTTCCTCAACTAGAATGAATTATTTGAAATGATTTCGAATTGAGCAAAAACCTACGAGAATTGCCAAGACTTCAGAATTTTCCAAGCTATCATAACTTTCATCACTAACACGTGTGCCGTTATTGATTGTATTGAAATTCGTAAACAAATCTATAAACACGCAAAGGAGGTAAAGAGAAGATGGTGCGCTCCTATTGATGGAGGCTAGGGGTTTCATAGATATAGAGGGTAAGTGAAAGTCTAACTTTGTCTGTAAACCCCCGATATAATTCCTTAATCTGCAGAACCTCCAGAGTGTGGAATATTTGTCTATCAATGGAAATGTAAATGTCAATCGCTTTGTCAATCAGTATCGATACTCAACCAGCTGATCTTACATTTTCGGACGCGACGAATATTGTTGACATTAGCCATGCCGCCACGCGTACTCTCATTCCTAAAGCTGCAACCTGAATGGTTTTAAAGCAATAGCGTATGAATGAGCGGGCCTGCTTTGCAATACACTCCTTGTCTTCTGAATTCGGTTGTTATGATTTTTTGCTCCACGTTGAACGGTGAAATCTGGAAATATCTCGAGAAAAAATGTTTGCAAACATTCTTCTGAACAGTGGTCTTCATGTCTCAAGTATTTTGAGTTTCGGGTACTAAGATCTCTTCTTCCGTACGGACAGTTTCATGATTTGTGAATGAAGGTAAATCTTGTCTCTGGTAAATCTACAGGGGGCGTAACGAAACATCGAGATATCGAACAAATTTGTCTAAATGCTAGTTCCACTTGAAATTTTGGGCATAAAACGAATCCATAAGGCGTAGAAAGACATTACCTAGCTGATGATCTTCATACAATTTCCTTTTATGTAGAACCTGAAATAAAGTCAAGTGTAAATGGAAGAATCAAGATGATCTTCTGTTGGACTCTACAAATATAAAGACGTTTCAACTTACTTGCCGTGGACTCAAGTAATTCAATTTCTCGTTCGTAATAGAGGTGTAAACACTTAAGTGCAGGAGATTCAATAATTGGTTGCGCTGCGGCTTTAGAGCATCTTCCACGCTTGAGTGGCCAAGGCTTCTTAAGTTTTTCGCGACATCACTTGCGCTCTACTCCAGAAACCGCAAATGAGAGTTGCACAACGGTCATTTGCATTCTCAGATGATTAGACTTTTCACAGGGGTAGTATTAAAATCTGCTGTGACTCCTCACTCTTCCTGACCACAATTTTCTTTGGCTTTAATGAGTGTAAATACGTTGTTGTTCTTCTGTTGAATTCAAACTGCGATGTACTTACAACCAGTGCCTACGATGATATTTTTTTTATGAGAGTTTTTCACTTTAGAGAATAGTCGCTACGAGTGGAGACAATAATTCAGGGGCTTGGAGAACAAGGCGCATAAGTGTAGTTTTTGCTATCTCAAGAAATATGTGTTTAAAGTTTCAAAATCACATGGAGACTTTTGTCGGAAAGGAAGTTTAAACTTACTTTTTGATTATTTAAAGTTGAATTTTTGTGAATTTTTCACAGAATATGTACTTTCAAACTAGTTTTAGTTAAGTTCATAAATGTCTCAATTTCTTCAAAGACTGCACTTATGCACCTTGTCCTCCAAGCCCCTACGAGTGCAAATGCCACGCGGTGGTGCAGTATCTCGGTTTGTGACGTGCAGACTTCCTGTCGTTCTTTATTTTTAAAATGAAAATAATGCTAAACGTTATATTTTTGAAAAATCTCCCCGATTTTTCTATTCTGTATAAAGAATAATCCGTGAAAACGTCAAGCAATAGCGTTGGTTTTTTAAAAAAAAATAAAATGCATGTGGAGATTTTATAACATTCCTAGCAAAATACGCCTCCCTCCAGTATCACTGTCGAACTGTGAAAGCATCAACAGCACTCTGCAGGAAGAAGTTGCGCGTGACTTCCTAAAAATCCTAAAAGTCGTTGAACTTATACACTTATAAGTTCAACGACTTTTATGATTTTTAGGAAGTCACGCTGCAGTGCACGCTGAAGTGCAGCTATTTTCGACAAAAATACTTCATAGGTCGATTAATTCTTTACAGAGAGAGAAGAGAAGGCGAATTTTATGGCGTGCAATATTTTTATAGAGGACACGTAGAACAAAGACGTGGTGAAGTTACCCAGCAACTAAAAACTATGAAGTGTTGTAGAGTTTTTACATTTTCCCCCGGAAAAAATATGCAAAAAATTATGAATTTGTACGACTTTTACTTGAAGTTTTTCAAAGTTTTAGTAAAAAGAGATACCGATATTTTCCTAAGACAGTAGAGAGCTCAAATCCAGAGAGTTCTAAAAATATTTCGAAATTTCCTAAAATAACCCCCCAGATAAGTTTTTGCAATCTATTTGAATAAATTGCGCCAAAGCTCCTTCGTCCACTTTAATTTTTCCGCTAATTTCGCCTTATAATCATACAATCGTGAATATGCAATAAATATTTCTTTTGTTAGGATAATATGAATGTTTTATCGTTCAGGTTCAAGTGGCATTGTTAGGTTAAACACTATCCAAAAAACCCAAAAACTTGGGTAAAGAGACTCCGGGCAAGTCACCATCCTCTTGCCAAAAACCTCCAAAAGCTCTTCTTTGTTCCCCTCTTCAGTGGAAAAAGAAAATATCACACTACGACAGTTTCCATTTCTGTCATAGAGTACCCCAAGCGGACCAAAGAACGGAACTCTTAGTCGTTTACACATTTAC